>VDFB02273893.1:18468-109116 GCA_007258455.2 Sequoia sempervirens
TTTATACTCAAATGAGCTACCCCTATCAATCGTCCACCTAACACTACTGTTTCTATTAGCACTTGCATATTGTGATATGATAAACTAAAATAACTCAGTTGCATTAATTAACATAGCATGTGTTTTACAATAGTACACTAAACATAATTTTATTTACAAATAGACATAGAAGAAAAAAAAGAGATATGGTAAACTTTGTTTCACCATGCATATAAATATGGTTCATTTAAAGAATGCATTTTCCTTTTTTGCCCACACACATGTTTTTTGTAAATACTTGCAAATGATATTTGATGCTTTAGAAATATCCCTACATCAAAACTTTGTTCCATTTAAAATGACTAATGAATTTTTTGATCAAAAGGTTTTAAAAAAAAAAAATTATAAATATTGCACTGGTCATTAATAGTTTATTTCTCCTGTTTCCTTTCATTTAATACTGTAAATGCGAGCTGAGTCTCCTCCTTTAAGACTCGTTCACATGCTGACAATGCTTCTCACTCTTCTATGCATTATGTGCACGTGGATACATGTATGCATATATGTCTCAAGCATTATTACAAATATTTCCGATTGTTTGCATTCAATAATTAATACAAATTAATAATGCATTCTTGCTTCCTAATTAAGATCATAAAGAATCTTCCTTCTCAAAAATGCATACATAGACACATAAACAAACAAGTATTCATTGGTATATCTATACAAAAGTCCACGTATACATGGTACCCATAAATACAATTTTCCATGTATCCATCCACACGTCTTACCTGTTCACATGTCTCTATGGACTACGTTCCCCATGCACCCTAAAAATTCCATGCATTACTGCACTATTAACTCTATCTGCTATCTAAATACTTTTTATAACTCATAGCTACATGCCTTTTACCTCTGTTAGGAGCCTAGACACTAGCGTCCTTGTTTACACTAAACAATTACAATAAACAAAATTAAAACAATTCTTAAAAAGAAAGTAAAAAGTACTATTTAAAAAGTTAGCTTGAAATTTTGTAGCAATAATTTAGAAAGTATGCCTAATGCATCATTACTTCTTTCATATTTTTTTAAGAGTTTACTAAGTAGTGCATCATTACATGTATATATGAGCCTCTTGGGAAAACGATGCCTTTTTTTATTTACTCTACCTTAATATAAAATTGACTCTTTTTGTACTTTTTATTGAATTTGCCCTTATGATTAGATAGTAAATCGAGTTTTCCAACTCTTTGTACAAAATTCTTAGTAAAACAAAATTCTTGTCTTACGAAGGTAGAATAGGATTGAACTTAACTAATTATAATTATAATTAATCAAATGTGTGTTAGCATATAAATTTTTACAATAAATTTTGTCACTCAAAATTTATAATAGTGAAAATTGTGTAATCATGTTTTTTTCTTTCTTTATTTTTTGGGTTCAGTTTGATTAAAGTGTTTTTATGAAATAATTTGTTTACATGTGACGTATTTTTATGTAATTTGATTCATTATTTTATTTTATTCTATTTTTATTATCATTTATTTTTTAGAAAGTTTTAATTTATTATATTTGTGTTTGTTACATTTAGATTTGTGGATGTAAAATTGACTCGAGTAATTTCTCAATCATGAATCTAAACCTCAAACTTTTAATATTTTAAATTGAAAATTAAACTTTGTGATATTTCAAGTAGTTATTATGAGTTGACCTAACACACATATGTGTGAATTTGTGTGTGATGTATTTAAGTTCATAATGCTACTTTGGTATCCATTGACATATAAAATAGTATGATGCAAGCAAGGTTTGAGTGTCCAATGAATAATTGTCAAAGCCAAGCAACTTAGGTCAAAAATAAAAATAAAGAAAGTAGAATCAAATAAGTATTATCATGAAACTCATTAAATATGTTTTATTCAAATGGAAGTTCATTACAACATGGTGTACATTCCTAATTTATTGGCACAAAGGCCTACAACTTGGTTCAAGGTCATATTGTAAGGTTCTAAGATCTTGGAATAATGTTGAATGATAGAAATTTTCTAAAGAAAGAAATAATACAATCAAGGATGAAAAATAATATATAAATGCATGAATCTCAATTTATTATTCACCACAAGGGTTGGAACTTATTGAGGAGATAATATGTTACTTCATAGATCCCAAGATATGAAGGTCTTCAAATAGATGTTTTAACAATTAATGAAGAGAAACCACCATACACTAAGCCTAAAGTTATGTGGGAAGTGAAAAGGGAAATAGGTCATTGTCATCACTCAAAATTGCACCCTTGTTGAACCATTCAACATTCCAATGAAGCATGGGATAGATCTCAAAGTATGGGACTTTATAGATGAGATCAAACCTCTAGAGAAGGATGGTTCATGTCTAACCTATATGCAACAATATTGGTCTAACCCAACACTAAATAATCTTACAACTAATCCTATTCTACCAATTTTCCAAGGAAAAGGGGAAGATGGAATGCATAAAATGGAAAGGGTGGTGACAAACCTACATTTTAATGGTGTTTCTTCTTGCTCACTACATCATAGAGAAATGAATAAATTTCCATGAAAAATCACAAGTCTCTATTATATCAATTCCTAAAGGTGTATATGGAGGTTAGCGTTTAAAAAGTGCTAAAAGGGAAAATAATTATCCATAGTCAACTCCTACAAACATGTTTAACACAATATATATACATGGAAGATAACAAATAATATTTCAAACATAGAGGTAAACAAACTTCACACATAGTGCAAGAAGTGAGAAGAGGTGAAAATAATAGTCTTTATTCATTTAGAGGCATTGAGCCTATTTGTACAAAAAAGAGTGGCAAAAATGTAGAGCTCTTAAGAAGAGAACTAAAAAAGAACACCTAAAAATGAATGACAATATGTCCTTTATCCTTCTGGGAGGCATTGAAAATGTTAGAGAAAGTTACAAAAGAATCAACCCTAGTCACCATCATAAACAAATGTCATCTTCTGAATGTACGTTTCATTCATGGGGTTATGATACACTATCTATCAAACCCATATGGGCTGATGTTGCTAAAGTTATTATGAGATATGTCACCTTGGGCAAGAATTTTACTATGATCCTAGGTGTGCACTTCATTTTCATCAATCACTTCAGGAACAATCTCCTGGTTTCTTTTCCCTTTTTTATGTTAGCATCTCTGGAAGCCTTGATGAAAGTGCATTTGAAAACCCTAGGGCTCATGTTTTGCATGAGGGCTTCATTTTACTTATAATGGAATATGTCAAGGAAAATTCTCTAGTTGAGTCTATCAAGGGTAAAGACTTTTTTGAAAAGAACAACCCTATAGTGGTGGATTATTCCTCTTTGAATTTGATTAATGATAGAGAAGATGGGGAGTGGAAGATGGACTCTGAAGCTAGGGATGAGTCAATGGAGGTCATCTCTTTGGATTCAGGTAAGCACAAGAGGAAGAAGGGGAGTGTGAAGAAGTTGTCTCCCAAAAAGAAATCCAAAAAATCTTGCTCGTGGACTGATGGATCTCAAATTGGGGATGATGAGGAGGACCAAAATTTGTAGGTTCGATAGGAGAAAGGTTTTGGGTGTGTTAAGAGCAAAGAAAAAGTGAGTAGGATCTGAATGTGGAATAATTCCATCTAGTAGGCGATTAGTACTGGAATTGACTCAAGAAAAGGTAAAGTGAGGGTCTTTGAAGTAGCCGTAAAGTATGTGGGTAATAAGTTGGGTGAGGTCAAGTATAGCTTAGGTAACACCCATGATCCCCTTTGTGAAGATTTCTCTTATCTTAATGAAGAGAATGTGGATATGTTGGATTTGTTAGAAATGGCAAGAGGTGGGGTTACCTATAATTTCAAGCTTGCTAAATGGTTCATGAATGAGATCAATAAAATTAATGTTAAAATCAAAGTCCTGAAAGAGAGTTTTTAAAATAAATCAAAGGGCAGTTGGGGAGTAATGAGTTTAATGAAAGGCTTCTTGAGTTGGAAAAATCTATTTTCAACCTCAAGTGTGACTTTGAATAATGTCTTCAGGGTGTGGAGAAGAAGGTTTAGGAATTAGATGCTGACATTCAAAAGCAAGTCCAAGGTTTCCCTTAGCTGCCCCATTTCTTATTTGTTATGATGCACTAAAGATAACAAAAATATAAAATTGAGGTTAAGGGAATGGTCAACTAATATCATGGGAATTATTATATGATTGAGGACAAGGTAGATTGATTCTACCACTTTTAGTGAATAATTCCCTACAACTACCATGAAAACCATCATTTAATAACTCCTCACTAAGAAATAATATCATCATATAATAAACATAGAGGAAAGAATAATGAATAACATCTACATCATAATGCATGGTATCACCAAGTAAAATAATATCACCAGTATCCATATAACTAACATGAGAGGTAATGATGATCATGTAGTGTTGAAAATTGCATATTGGTACAATTTCACATTTATATTTTGAACCCACCTTAGCTTAAGATTTAATGTTAAATCTTTCTCCTATTATATGATTTTTTTTTTGTCTTGCACATAAAAAGTACAGGATGTTACTAACATGTAACCTCAAATTTAGTAGAATTATTTTGGACACTAGCGATATGTGTAGACGCCTATGTGATGCATTGATGCCCAATGAATTTCAAAATTCAAAATTTAATTTTTGTGTGGCTCATTCACGACGTGTGTCATAAAGCCCAAATGAGAAATTAACAACTCTTCCCTCTTTCCTGAGCAAAAAACTCCCCCTTTTTTCCATTTCACATAATATTTTTGTAATTTTTACACACTCAACTCTTATCCCTTCTACCTTGGGGAAACCTTGTCAAAATTCCAACAGTTGTCACAAGCATTTAAAAGAGTAGTTTTGGTATGACACATTTGTTCTTCTACAACAAGGATTTCTCAAGGGAAAATATTTATGGTCACACTCTTATGTCCCTTGAGATTTCAAACCCTTGATTTTTGATAATATATTTCATTTTTATTCTGTTGCTAGATAATCTATTTTGTATAAGAAAAAAAATACTTATTGTTTTATCAAGTTCTATCGACACACAAGGGAGGTTTTCCCCATAGACTAGGTTTAACACCATTATCATTTATCTATCTCCTTTTAATCCTTAATGCAAACAGGATTTACAAAATTTTATCATTTTACATTTCTTTGGTTGTTCGTGGAGGTAGAAATACCAAAATGAGGGTTTGATTGAGGCAAGCCCCAAAAAAACCCTAACAAGTTTTCTCATTTGTATGTGTGTAGGTTAAGTGGATTTCAAAAGTTAGTTTAAATGTTCTGTAAAGTTTTGAGGTTATTGGTGAAGGATGATAAAGCTTTCACAATCATATTACATGATACACAAAAAGTAAATAACCTAAAAGTTCCCTAAGAAAAAATAACTAAGTATGAATATGACCTAGATAGGAACTAGTTAGGTAATGTGCCCTGTTCAAACCAACAACCCTCCTCAAGTGAATTTTAGGAGGAAAAAACAAATGTAAGAATGTAATTATGGGTCCTAAAATCCTTATTAGATACCCATATACAATATATATATATATATATATCACAAATAGAGTAAAGGAGAAAAACCTGTAGGAAAAGATCCCTCTCCAAAAGAGAGAAAACATGAAAAACAAGGACATGTGATGGAAGAAGGAATTAACATGACCCATAAGAAACACATCCATCATGAATATACGATCAATAACACCCCATAAGAGAGAAAGAGTGAGAATATAGATCCCCATATAGTAGGTTATGTAAGGAAGCTAGGTAGTAGAACGACTTCTTACACTAAGCTTGAGAGGAGGATAATGCAAAAAATTATAGATCTTTACAACAGTTATAGATACTTAAACAAAAATAAACATAAATATCATGCATACCACAACATAGTGATTTACATGGGGAAAACCCTTTCAAGAGAAAAAATCCACACTCCAAAAGCCACCCAATATATTATTCAGAAATCACAAAGATTACAATATACTTGTAGAGCAAACTTCTCACAAGAGTATCACCAACTAGAGATCCTAACACATGAGCATCCATTTGGGTGCATTTTTTTCCATTTGGGAAAAGTTTGGTTTTGGGTTGATTGGGCTTTTTTTGTGTCAATAAGGTCAATTTGGACCATTTAAGACCATTTGGGATCATATTGGATTAGTTTTGATGTTTAAGTGCAAACTTGTCATGTCAAAGTTGTCAAAAGTTGTATTTTTGGTTTGGGAAGTTAGGAATCAGTTTTGGGCAGTATGAATGAATTTAATTGGTTAAATATGACATATTGTCATGCCAAAAAGGTTGAAGAAGTGTGGGAATGAAAGAAAACTCATTTTTGGCACACTTTTCCTTGCATTTTCTTGTATAGACAGTCTATAATCTTCATGGTACATATATGTACAGATTGGTACAACCTAGAAATAAATTGGAAAATTTGAAGGAACCTTTCCTCTCTCAAATTATTTTTGTTTCATTAATTTTCATTCTATTTTGTAGAAGTTATGGCTATTTTAGTGTTAACAATTGCAGATTTTAACTGTGAAACAGTAAGAAACTTGCTTGGTACGGTTTTGTATGACCTAGTACGATCAAGGGAAAGCATGGGGATGATGAAGCTATGAAATTAAAAACTTTTGTTTTTTTTTGGAGTCGTTTCATTAAGTTCTATGAAAGTTATTGCATTTTTGGTGATGATAGCCGTGTACCCTAACTAGGGTTTCCAACAACACAAAAAAAATCATATCTCCAATTTGGTATGGTGACAAATCCTATTTTTTTTATGAGAAACTCTATTTTGATACCTTCTAATTTTTCCAAGTTTTGAGGTCGATATCTTTTTTCCACAGGGAGTTATGGATGATTGCCATGTTGAAAACCTTGTCAAAAGGGAAAAAAACATGTTTGTTTGATGGTTTAATATAGTCAATGCATTGTTTGATCATGGAAGGTTGGGAGTCAATAAAAGGATTTGTAAGAGACTTGATCAAACTTATTTATCATGCATTATGTTTTTTGTTGATGTCGAACCCATTAGGTTGTTGTGACAGGATGCCAAAGTTGAACTAAGGTTGCACTAAACCTTGTTTGTGATGAAGCATTGTATCAAAAGTGTCAAGTTGATCTAAGTTGAGTCCTTCCTCTGCATCAGATCCAGAGGAAACACAACCTCTATTAGAATCTTAGAATACATCACAATTCTCAGACCTAATATAACACCCTCATAAAATGGGGTTTCCTTCTAGAGGGAAAGTCAAGCCAACAAAATATCGACAGTATGATTTGAGACCTAATGATGAATGATCCAAATTTAAAATAATGAAATATAGATAAAATTTAGCTTTTGGGGGCACTCCCCCTAATCCCCCATTGAGGCACATGACCCTTGGACCCCTTGCTGGGGGGATGATCCCATTAGACCCCTCATGAGGGGTGGGGGACCCCCCGCCCCCCATTGCTTACGTATCAACATTACCTTATGTAATTGCAAGGTTGAGACACATTTTCCCAACAGGTTCTATACAGATAGTGAATGAATGAAGGAAAATACTAAAGAGTGTCCAAAATAAGAAAAAAAATCTCCCCTAGGAAGAAAAAAATCCAATGGTGTATGAAGAATAAAATCTAACTCCAAGAAGAAAAATGAGGGAATAAATTTCATGATAGGTGTCTCTAAAAACTACTCAAGTGTCCACATGCTAGAATGAAAGGATATAAAAATGTAATGAGGTGAAACCAATCCAAGGACTTGTTAAGACTCATGAAGAACAATATCCAAAGATGAATACAATTTGATAATAGAAGTTTTTTCACCTTTCATAAAAGAGAAAATGGATGTCCTCAAGTGTGTCCTCAAGTGTGTCCTCAAAATTTTTAAGATGGGGCTCACAATAAAAATCTATAATACATATCAAGAAGTCATCCCATAAAGTTAAATTTGAAATACTAGAAACATCTTATCAAATTGAAGTACTAGAAGCCATAGTAAAACTAATATTTGAAGAATTAGGAGGTGGAGGAGATGGATGCTCATTACAAGTTTGAAGAACACCAAGGTTCAAGTGACCAAACTTATCAAAAATACAATTCATACTAGATGCATGAGTGAGTATTTGTCAAAGGAATAATGACATCATTATGGGAAAAATAAAATGTACACAATTGAGATGGATGATCAATCATCCAAAAAATAATGATCACTCTAGTCTTCAATTCTTTGATAACCATAAAATTAGGTGTGAACTAAACAATATTCTTTTCTCCACTATATACAATCTAATAGATGGAGAGGAGATTGGCTAAGAAGGATGGAACACAAAGTACATAACTGAAAGTGCCTTATCCCATGTTAAAATATCCTTTTTGAAAAACATGCATATATGTGATGTTCCCCATCAAGATATGTGGTAAAGTACAAGGCTCAAATGAAGAGAACATATTGTGTGATGAATACATATGATGTGAGGATACAAAATCAAGAATCTATCTCGTTGACTTAGGACTTGTAGATGCAAAAAATTATTTATCCTTCATTTTTTTGTACCATTTACCAATCCAACTATTATTTATTGTTTCTATAAATTATGATGGTGTAGAAGAAGAGGATGGACCTAATGATATTATTGAAGGCAATTTGATATTCTTCTTCTTTTGAAGATGCTTCAACTCATTGATCTATTTTTTGTAACAACTATGTTCATCATGTCTAATTATTTGGTATTCAGAACATGTGGGTTTCTCCTTCTTATATTTATCCTCTTAAGAAGAGGTGGGAGGCTCATGATATTTTATCTTAGATTTTGGTTTCTTCTTTCTTTTACCTTTTGGTGATTGGGCCACCAATTCCTAGCTCTTGGGAAGTGCTTGTAATTGGATAAGATTAGCTTTATCTCTAGTCAAATGGTTACAAAATGTATCAAAAGAAGGCATGATAAGTGCATCACATAGGACATTCATGGTAGAATAAAAGGTAGAAGAAAATACAACAAATAGTCCTTTAAACTTTTTAAAAAAGAAAATTTAGATTTTATTGGTGTAAATAGGTAATTTACCTAACTAGTTAATTAGTGGGTCCTATTTACATGTTAAGTCCACTTAGGTCCTACGAGTCTTTCTAGAAGTCTTAGTTTTCTAGATAATATCTTATCATATCTTATCTTTTTAACTTTTATTTAATTCTTGAGTCCTAGGTAATTTAATAATGACATAAGTCATTTAATAATGACATAAGTCATTTAATATTTTGCATTAGGTAGTTCATCAAACCTTGTCTATTTAAGAAAGGTAAATTATACACTTTTATAACATATCTCATAATCATATTTGTTAGATCTTAATATCAAGCAAGCTCATTTCTTGCATAATCTCTTATGGAAGGTTTTCATTGTTTTTGCAAGCGGTCTTGGGTGTTGAGCTAATTTTAAGCTCTTACATGGTATTAGAGCCATGGAAATGCAAATTCATTCTCAGATCTAAGAGTAGAGTTATTGATAGATGAGAGATCTTGGTGGATTTTAGAAAATTTGAGTAGGCTCTTCTCTTGCACCATATGGTGATCTAGAGAATAAAAAAAACTTGAGAAAAAACTAGATTTGGGGGTTTCCTCTTAATGGGTTTCTATTGCAAGTTTATTTTTGAATCTTGTTGGTGCAAATTTGAGTTCACCATTGAGTTCAAGGAGTCAAATGAAGTTTGTTTTGCCTTTTATTTCATTCAAATTGGACTTGTGAGGCTAGATCTTTAAGGGTTTAAAGTTGGGAGATTGTTGCTAGATCTGGGAGGTAGCTAATATTTTGGAGCATTTTTAGGCCAAAATAGACCTTTCCATCAATCTAGGAGGCCCAAAACACCAAGATCGACTATCAAATCATCAAAATCAAAGACTTTTTCCTAGGCCCTCAGAGGTTTTTTCATAGTAGCATGAACATAATCTCATATAATACAAATTCGTACAATCTGTACAGTTTGTACAAGTTGTAGTGTATCATTTATACATTTGGAAAAATGCACATGGAATAATTTTTGACATATTTGGGGGTCATACCTATGCTTGTGCCAGTTTGCATCACTTATGTGTAGTTAGGTACGACAATCTGTATTTGAGATACAACGACCGCATTTTAATTTTTTGGATTTTTTTAGTTACAAAAATCACAAGTTTATTTTTCTCTACCCTTGGTCTTCCCCCATAGCCATATCACAAGCGTTGGTCACTTAGGTGCAATGGGTGGTGCAGGAGGACCCATCACTTCTCCTTGCATTTCCCATTGTGTAGCGTTGCTACCTTGAGCAGTGTGACATTTTTTTATGCAACCAAGGCTTGCAGTCACATTGTAGATTGACCACCAGCCCCTAAAGGCTAAAAAATTAGCCCCCTAGTGTTCAAATCGGGCCTTTTTTTTCCTCAAAGCATAACTTTTTGTGAAGATATTATTTTTTTGCAAATGAGATATCAACAAAAAAAATTTTCAAGCACTTCATAGTGGTGTAGTTATTTTTTCCAGATTCTGCTGTAGGTGAATTTTATTGCATATTGAAGTGCCTTTTCCATTTTTGTACCTCCAAGCTCATAACATTTTTCCAGATTATCCAATTTTCATGATTCTAGCGACAATTGAAAGGTATTCAAGAGCTCTATCATTCAATCCATGCAATTTTTCTAGATTCAACCCTAGGTAATTTATCTAGTTTTTTAATATTTTCCATCTTCATTGATTACTTGGACATACTATCTCCTAGAGAATTCTTATTTGTGGGGGCCTTCATTTTTAGTTGTGTTTCATATTTGGGAGGTATTGCATCAATTTTTTTTAGATATTTGTTTGTTTTTATCTCTTGTTACTTGTAGATCTAAGGTTGAACTAGGGTTTGAGGTCCTAACTACTCATAATTATCACACATGGAAGGTAAGAATGTAGAGATTACTTTGGTCTAAGGGTTTTTGGTCGACCTTGGGGGACCACCAACCCAATTTTACCAAGGAATATGAGATATTTTCTCATAGGAACAAATGTGATGAGGCTATGGGATTGATTGCTATACATGTTTTTGATAGTTTGTTCTTCCATATTGAGGAATGCACTAGTCCTAGGTAGGTGTGGGATAAGTACAAGGATTCGTTTGGTTCAATTATGAGGTTCATTCTATACAATTGGAGGTAGAATTGGAATCACTTTCCATTGAATCTTTTCCTACCATTAAACATTTAGGTAAAATTTAAATAATTAAGGTCTCAATTGGTTGGTTGTGGTAAAGATAAAATTGATAAGGAATGCATATTCTTTATTTTTTCTAAGGTGAAATGTTCAATTGTATACTTCTCTACTTCCTTTTATTTTACAATGGATGGTTTAGGTGAATCATTTTTCATATCTTCTTTTGAGACATTTTGTGATAAGTTGACTACAAAACAAGAAAAGCTTCGTCAACATGATACTGTTGTACCCTTAGCACACACGCCCCATTCGGAATGGGGACCTTCTTTTCTTTTGCCTTTCTGGGTCATTTTGTTGTCGCCTCGTTTTGCATGCCCCATTTTGGTGTACTAAATGGTTAACGTGCCTCCCAGGTCTCATCTTAAGTTGATCGTGTTTCATTCCACTCTAATTTTGTCGAGCCCTGGTCCCTTGTGCAGTTTCCTTGGAAGTTTGCTTCTTCCAGTGGCCTTGGGGTTTGGCGGGCCCGCCCCGCCGAGTTTCCCTTAGGTGTTCGCTGTCCCTGGCAAAAGGATTTCACCTTCCCGAACCTCAAGACCTGGCTTCTTATTTTCTGCCTTGTTTAACTTACGTTGAAAATTGATTGCCTTTGTCCCATCCGGGCCCGTCTCTTTGGACTTCCGTCCCTGGAACTCCATGTTGTCTTCACTGTTTCCAATGACCGACCTGTTCTGACACTCCATTCCCTGGGTCCTAGACTCCCTTTCGGCGATGGTCTCAGAAATGAAATTGAAGCGGCCATCTGGTGATGTCCTTCCACCCCCGGGCTTTAGACCTCCCACTGCCGTCTAAGATTTTGAACTCACCAACCCTCCTGTCATCCATATAGGCATTAATTGGTGTATTAAATGCCGATTAGGGGTATAAATATCTGGTCCAACCTATCATTTTCATATGTTAGGTTGGTTGGAGGAGTTCAGAGCAAATTCAAAGGGATCCTTGCCTTTGTCGCTCACAGCCCTCGTGTCCGCTGCTTTTGTTTACCGATTCCTAGAGGATTCAGTTACTATTTTCATTGGGATCGTGAGGTAGGTTTTCCATCTGCCCTTCCTTTGTGTTTTTGGTGATTTTGTGTCAAAATGCTTAATAAATGGAGACAAAAATACATTAAATTGATAAAGGGGGACCAAACCTAAAATACTCACATGATGGAATTTTGAGAAACCCCTTGAACATCATTTAATCCACGACCAAAACTTTGCCACGTCGGAGATGTTCTTCATGCAGGGTGTTCACACCCATCGGACCCACACCATCATGTCGCCATTAAAACATAACAAACAAACATCCAAGTTCCAAACAGTGGGATGCCCTTGCAAGCCTGTGACCTCAGACCTTCGTCGAACTTAGCATTGTAAGCTCGGGCCCCGCCTGAGCTTCCAAGCCCACTCCTACAGGACTCCATCCCTGAGACTCCGTGTCGCTTCCTCCATTCCAAACGGTGTGCGGGCCTCATCTCTCCATCCTTCGAGGATTGCCTCTCCTTTCGCCGCTGGAGTTGGTTGAACAAAATTGAACTATCCATCATGCCCCTAGGCCCCGGTACGTAGAGTTCTGTCAGCGGATTTCTGTGGCGAGTTCACTGTTTAGAACAATCATCTGGCGACATCCTTTCACCTCACAGGTCCCGACCCTCCATTAGCCACGAAACCTGCAAATGATGAACTTGGGTGTCCTTGCCCTCGCCAGGATCCATCCACCGAGATTTCATCCCATCTCAGCCAACACGAAAGGGAAAAGTGGGTCCATCCTTCTGAATTTTGGGGCCCGCCATCTTGATCACCTAAACTTAGCAAACAATGCTCGCAGCCGAGCTCGATGTAGGGTCTGGTCCACCGAGCTGCTCCTACTGGGTTTCCATTCAATGCCTGCCATTCCGAATGGAAAAACATTAATGAATTCCTACCCCTTTAGGCCCGTACACCTCAGGAAACATTGGCCATCCTTTGACCTCACAGGTCCTGACCCCGAGACTTCGTTTCCTTTAGACCGTTCCAAATGGTGAAGCCATGACAGCTTTCCGACCTTGCATCTTCGGGTGCTCCCAAAGTGATCCAAATGACCTCCAATTTGAAAACCAATCTCGACCCACGTGTTAAAATTTAACCCTCTCATGCATGAGCCTTTCCAAACCATCAAAATCTGAAGTTAGGAGAAATCACACGGATTGCCCTACCCTATTCGCCCTTCAAAACAAAATTTTTGCCAGGGATGTCTGACCCTCCAGGCCTGAGTTATCCAAACTACCTCCAGTAGATCACTAACAATGTCTTGAAGTAAAGTGTGATTTTATGAATGATATATCGTCTAATTAAATGTCATTTATGGGATCATAATTGACATTTGTATTTTTGTGGTTGGTTATGCTAACTATGCCCTGTTTGTAGATATATGGAATCCAATGCAGGACCCTCGGGGGTGGTTGCAGAGAAAGACAAAGGGAAGAATGTGGGAAAAGCTCCTCGTGGAAAGGAGGACAAAGACCAGATTTTAGGGAGAGCCTTTACATTTGAAAATCATCACAGAATGGAAGGAGATTACATATACCAATATCAGCCACATTGATATTGATGAATTCAAGCAAAGGGTCAGAGTTCATCCTAAGACCAAAAATGCAATAGTGATTCAACAAAGTGGGATTGCTAAAGATGCAGGCTTCCCTCCATCCATCGTAGCCCCCAAATTGGTCATGGCTTGTCAGTAGGCATATCAGCCAAAGACGCAAACAATAGTTGACAGGGATGGAAACATCCTTGTTGATATGTCGGGTGAGGTGATTACAAAAACTTTTCACATCCCCACCTTTGGGGAGATGGAGATGCAAACCATAGTAGAATGCAAAGCAACATGGGACGAGGACCCGACTGGCTACAAGAAGCTAATAGACTAGTACTGGCTCAAAGAAAAAAGGGGAAGTGTTGCTAAGGTTCCCTAAGAACTCTTCCACAACTACTTTCATGAAGACTACCATGATTTGGTCACCATGCTAAGCAGAGTAACGGGCCTCCACACTGCTGCATATTTTCAAGAGTGGATGGTGTATTTCATAGAGCAGATTCTTCGTGGGGACGAAGACGTCACCACAAAAGTCTCATTCTACTGGGGAGGCATAATAAGAGACTACTTCCACGAATAGTTCATGAATGTCAAGAAGACCTCCAAGTTCTACATGACCTCCTACCTTATATACTCACTAGCTGAGCGAAGGCAGTACAGTGGATTGTTCGCGGCACCTGATGAAGAACCGGGTCGAGCATTGAAGGTCTATTACAGATATCCCCAACTCTAGTTCAGGAATTTTAAGAAGGAATATTACAAGGTGAATGACGCCTTCATCAGTCACATCATTAGATTTCTTGGAGGGGATTTTGAAAGGAGGGTCTCTCACAGTGCTCAGGTGTTCTTGAAACAATATGCCTTCTTATTTATTCAATACCCCAAGTTCACATATATTCGTGCCCAAGGTTTCATAGAGAGGCCGAATAAGCTGGCCCGATACCCCAATGACCAGATCATACTGTTAGAGCTCTCCCAAAAATTGTAACATGTGCATTCAGTCCTCGATAGTAGACACTTGGCAGGGATCCCTTATCCCTTAACTTTTGGCCAATGGATGTGCAAATTACAAACCTCCCAGTGCGCTGGGAATTCTGAGAAGGAATTGGCAGAGTATCATTTTCGCTTACACATTGCTCGCCCATGGATGGACCCATATGGGCATGTAAGGAAAGCATTAGGACTAGGGTACACCTATATGCATCACATCAAAGATTTCTAGGTGGATTGCCAGGATGACAAGGAGGTGTGCGCAAGGCATTACATGTGAATGACTGCGTACTTCGTAAAAAGAGTACAATTATTTCCTGTACCTGATCAAGTTGAAGAAGATGAAAGCACCGTCATGGACCCCAGGTACAACGTAGTCAATAACTTGCCATTGCCAGCAATAGATTGGGATGAGCAAGAGGTTGATAACCTCAACATTATAACCAAGCTGATTGTGGCTCGTACCAAAGAATGGGTTAATAGACAAGTAGCCCAATTGAAGCAACAAGGGGTTTTCCTAACATATGAGGGGCTCAAGAGTGAGCCCAGTGCTAGAGAAGATGTTTCTGCTACAACCTCAATGGGAGGGACATCCAAATCTCCTTCGATCACAAGATTGAAGAAGAGGAAAGGGACTGAGGCAGAACAGTCACCAGATCCAAAGGTTTATTCAAGAAAAGATTCAAAAGGTTCACCCTTAAAGAGGCACAAATGGACAGCAAGCATCGCGGGACAACCAATAATTCAAGAGGATCCCCTTCATGAGGGTGAAGAGGGGAAAGTAGATCAACCAAAATCTCCTCCATCTCTCCCTATTTCTGCCGCTCTTCCATCCCTTTCCCAAGCCATGATTGCCACATCCCCACCTGCGGTGGACATCTCGATCCATCTCGCCTCCTCTCCACCAACTGGGCCAGTGATATTGGTTGAATCCTCCTCTGTCGCAACTTCTCCACTTTCCTTCGCCTCCATGTCACCCACTACATCGCTTCCATTGAAAGTAGTGACAATGCCAATGCCCGCACTCGCATTGTCAGAGGCTTTCTCATGGAACATGTAGAATGTACCCTTCAAGATTTCCCAAATATTCTTGGATCCCACCATCCAAGCTGCCTTGGCATAGGTCCTCACCAGTGCTCCACCCTCGAAACCTCCGACGGGACTACCAGCAATTGAAGCCACAATGCTAATCTCTGAAGAATGGGAGAAGCGGGAGATGGAAACTTCAAAGGCAGTGGAGGAGAGGCCGATGAGTATCATGAACACCGGAAAATTGACAGGGTGGTCCGTGAAGAAGATGAAACAGGATCTTCCGAGAGTGGGGACGAAGAGGAGGATGCAGGTGGAAAAATTATTGTACAAATGTTTGATGGTGATTTCAAGGAGGAAATGGCCTGACAATTGAAAGATGTTAGGGGAGAGGTAGAAAGGTCACCTCCTAGAGAAAAGGGGAAACAAGATGACAAGTCAGTGGAAAATGTGGAACTCCCTATAGGGGAGCAGTAGGAAGGTGTGTCACCGCCTCATAAAGAAGAAGATAACATAGAAGAGGGAAAACCTAAAGGTGAGATTCAAGCTGACAGAGGCCTCAAAATTAAACAACCCAAGGAGCATGTGCATAAGGATGAACGAGATGAAGAAAGAAAAGAAAAGGAGATTGAGAAAGAAGAAAGTCCCCGGGAACGATTACCTACTAAGCTTCCCATCAAATTCCTTGTGTTCATCCAAGACTCTGATGAAGAAGATGGAAAAGACGCTAAAGAGGAAGAAAAGGCTCCTAGAGATAAAGAAATGGAGATTCAAACAAAGGAGGGCGAGGGTGATCGTGAATCACCTAAGGGAAAATCTGCTATACCGGAATGGTTGGAAAGGCAACTTGAGAAGAAAAATCCTGCCCCAAATGATCCAAGAGCAAGACTGAAGGCTATCTTGGCCCAGGCACAAATCACTACCAAGAAAGAGAAGAGGCCCAAATTTAGATCTAAGGTAATGATGGATGCTTCTAGATCACGAACTATGCAAGTAGCAACACTAGTGGTGGGAAAAGAAGGGGTGAGCTATAATATCTCCACCATTGACTTGGGAACAACTACCAGAGAGCAGAAGGTGGAGCACCTCGAAGAGTCTATTTCCACGGTAGTGCATTTGATACAACAGGATAAAGTTTCAAAAGAGGAGCTAAAGGCACATGTAGCTGACTTGACGACATACATTCAACAATGGTCCTCAACAGAAGAAATTCCCACCACATCTACAGCTCCACCCCAACTGTTGTCCAAGGAATAAATAAAAAAGTTGGAAAAGAGAAAGAACTTGGAAAAAACTACAAAAATCTGGTTCCGATAGGTTCTATATGTCAGAAATATGGGTATCGACTGGGCTATTCAAACAACCAACAAGTTCCTGGACTTACAACAGTCTCTTGAAAGCATGAAGAAACTTTGCACCGACTTCCCTGTGATGTATAAGTCCACCTACCCAAAGATCGAGGCTATCCTCTGACTATCAAGTGCCACATGGGAAAAGGAACTCGCGCTCAAGAGAGATGATCATTGGCTCGTGGATGTTTGGAGATGGGACTTTGAGAACCAAAAAGAAATATTGGAGTAGGTAATTGATAAAGTGGACCCGTATATTGAATGGGCCAAGGAGGTCAGAGAAGATTGTGTTTGATATTTAAAGCTAATGACAGGCTATGAGATGCCTATCATACAAATGGACCCAGATAAAGTAAGGCCCCACTTCCTGAAAAGGATGGAGGATGGGATGTCAATGGAGATAACCACAAATTTCATGAGTTTTTCCGCCCCTGCCTTCACCCAGTCAGAACTGTTCAGAGACCACATTGCCAAGTATGATGAAGACTGGAAAAGGCTTGAGGACAACTCCAAGGAGTGGAGTTATCAAGTATTGTAGTCCGAAGTCATAGAGGTCGACAAACTCCAACCAATAATTTTGAAGTTCGTGGAGTATGCAGCTTTGAAGAAAAAAGAAACCAACCCTATTATTAGTGAAGAGCTTCTAAAGGAATAGTGACAACAAAAGGGCAATTGACAAAAGGACAAAATGCTACAGTGTTGTCACTAGAGGACAAAATAGGGATGAAGACAAAGTTGTATTTTAAATTGTAATATATTGGGGGGGTAGGTAGAACCCTATTTTATAATGAATCTTGGCCACACAATGAGATTAACTCTTGGCCATTTGTTCTATGTTTTGGACACTATAAATGGGGGGTCTCCTCTCATTTTAAAGAGAGTTGAGTTGTTATAAATACATGCTGCAGAAACTTCTAATGAAAATACATTGACTTGGTGCATTTTTTGCTTCTTCACATGTTTCATGATTCAATCTCCCATTGTTAGATGCTTTATTTAGATTTACACTACTATTCTAGTTAGTTTTAATTGCTTAGATAGATTTGTTAGATGTTCTGTGATTGTAGAAATTTTTGCTGTGTTGATGCCTTCCAGTCCATACTTTTTGCTATTTGCTGTTGGTAAATGGTCTTGTAAAGTTAGTCTCGGTTGAAACTTAAAGCTGCTTTCAAACTTTTATCTTTATTCATGCATGTATATGGTGGATGAATGGTAAAATATATGTAGACCTTGGAAGATAACACAAATTTCATGATACTGTAGGTTTCTTGGTTAAGTGGAATCCTATTTGAAGGAAGTTGTCCATAGTAGAACCTCCATGATCACTGTTCATAGTTAGCTGCAAATCTAGGAACCTTCCCTCTTCCTTGCTCTTTTCCTTTTATTTTAGAAACAACCTGTGCTAAGGTTCATTGCACATTGTAAAGCCAAAACTTAAGGAAAACACTAGAGTTTTAGATTGTTGTTCGAACCTGCATCAAAGTGCACTTTACTTCCCATCTCAGAAACTTCATACTTTAAGATCTAGTTCGCATTGAGCTATGTAAGTCTTCCCTATGATTACTAGCAAGATCACATCAAAACATCAACTGAGGAATTCCATGCAAGTCATGACCTAACACCCGAGAGACCTTGGGGTGATTTTCAACAACTTGTTGTTGGAAGTCTCCTTTCAAGAGAGGTAGTGCATCTACGCACTTCCTGTGTTGAGAAAGTGTGCAAAACACCCATCAACAGATACACATTCTAAGAATCAAGAATTGTTAGCATCCCCACCTAAGGGTAAAGGAAAGAATAAGTATAAACCTAAGACAAAATTTAGTGATACACCCACCTCTCCTAAAGAGGATAAAACTCAAAAGGAGAAGCCCAAGTGTGGATATTATAATAAACTTGAGCATGGTGAACATAATTATAAGAAAGAGTTTAGATGAAATGAGGAAACTTCTAAAGGAAGATAACATTTATTTACTTTCAAAATCTACAAGTTCACCATCTTCTTCATCACAACCTTCATCTTCTGCACACACAAGTACCACATAAATTACTAATGGAGATCATAAGATGAAAGGTCATGCTCTTGTTATAACACATGTTGATGAGTCTACTAGACGAATTCTTGAATTTGGAGCTACATATCATATGGAAAGATCACCTAAAAGGTTCTCGTACTTGAAGCATATTTCAATCATGACGATCTTGTTGGCCAATGGTGTTATTTAGATGTTTTTGGTAAAGCGGTTGTTGATGTGCCTAATGGTAGTTTTCATAATGTTCTTTGCATTATTGATATTCTTTCCATTTATTAGATCACACAAAGTGGTAAGTCTATTGAGTTTACTCCAAATTAATTCTTCATTTGTGATTTGAATAGTAGACAACTTGTTGCAATGGGTAGGGCTGATCATGATTCTCACATCTACACCTTTTCCCATTTTGTTCTTGATGGTGAATGTTCTAAGGTGGATTCTCCAAGATCTAGTGTGGGTAGTTATTTAGAAGGTGAAATTGGTTTTGTGAACCTAATTTCTTATCAACCCTTTGATGAGGTTCCACCTTCTCTTTCTTCTTCAAATTTGAGTGTTTACTTCGTTACTAGGACTTCATTTGATCAAGATGCTTTTTCTTTTTGATATTTGTCAATGTAGTATGGTTTCATGATAGGTATATCAAACTTGGTTTGTCATTCTTCTTTTGTAGATTTGGAGGATAGGTTTGAGGGGGTCTCTCTCCTCTTTGATAACTCATCTTCTTTAGAGGTTATTCTTGAGTTTCCACATCCTTTATCTTCTTCCTTGATTGGGTTCTGTTGACGGTGAAAATGGCATAGCAACAGTTAAACAAAATATTGCTATTTTGTTTCTCCTGAAAGAGAAAGATAACACATGGATATCTTAGCTCCCAAGGTATTTGTAGTTGGTTCTCAACTATGTTGATGTCCCTTAGTGGTCAATGTAACAGTAATGTTCAAGGGGCCTACTGGTGTGAGCTTCTGGATTGTTCTAAGATCAAACATGAATTTAAACCTACTCTAACCAGGGGTTTTAAAGAAACAACAAAAGATAGATCAGGGCTTTGGAACAGAAAAGAATGTTTATTCATCCAACTTAACCAAATTTTTTATCCTTCAAAGAATTGTAAACTAAAACTAAAGAACAAAATTAACTTGTGATTAACACACAGTTGCATTCATTCATAGTGCTGATTTCTACAATAGAGTACTAGTTACTATTTTAAATAAAACACCAAAATAACATTCCATTCCTTGAAGACTTCATAAATCAAATGATTAACTTAAGAAAAACACCATTCTAAAACACAATTTGAAGTAGATTAAGATCTGGTTGCTTCTACTGTTAGTGAAACAGATAAGCAAAATTTACAAATCTGGCACAATCACCAGTGTACAAAAAATCTATGACTCCAAATTGTTTCCATTTATATTAAGAAAACTGAAAGATACATTATTGGCTTCTATTGAATCTAACTCCTAACTAAGAAGACAAAAGAATCTCCTATTACAAAGAATTAGGATGCAGTTCTGTCTCCTCTATCTTTCCTCTACTTTCCTATGTATTCTAAATTTTTTTCTTCTTCTTTTTCTAACCCTAGAAGTTTTAACCTTTACAAAGAGGCAAGAATGCCATATATATATAGAGTGTACCAAAAAGAATGCGCTGTCCCCCTGCATTAGGGTTTATAAAATATCTACTTCCAGGAGAGTCGGCTCTCAGATCTTTTTGAAGAGAGTCAAAGCTACATTCAATGTGAATCCCTGTTGTCCATGCCGATAAGAGATTGTTCCAGGAATCCTCTTAGATCTTTTGCAACTGCCGCATTTAATTTGGCCTTTTATGTCCATCCTTGAACTCCATCGGGGCTTCCTTGAATGCTCTAAAAGCATTTTTCCATTAATACTGATCTGCCTCTCCCCAGTGGTCACTACAGCTGTCCCTGCGAGTCATAGTTTCTTCATTCTTCTGCCCTCCTTCATGTTCTAGACTTTTGTTGCATGTTGACTGTCTTCTGGAGCATCATTGGGCCTCCCTTTAGATCCGAACATTATCACCTAAGCCGATCCATCACCCTTTGATATCAGAAGGAGTCCATCTGGTTTGCATTCTGTCGATCTCCTTCAAGGTGGTAGTCAATCAGTCAATGGCCAATAGGTCATTCCTTTAGCTTCTTCTGATTGGTTAGGCATATGCCACACAGGATTATCAGGTGGTCAAAGGTGGTGCACATTGAATCGCATGTCAGTGAGACACTAATCATGTCTCCCCAATGTGATTATGTCTCTTCACAACTATCGACATAGCGGGTGTTAATCTACAAGACCTTCCATCGAGCCACGTAAGTCATATCGATATCCTTTTTTATCGCTGAGACCTCACTTCATCGGCGGGACATCATAGCAAGGGAAGACCTTTCACCTCGAGCTCATTCTGTATCGGCAAGACCCCATTGGGTCGGTGAGAAGTTTTGCCGAGCCCTAAATCTTTTGGCGAGCTCCTTCAAGTCGGCAAGACTTTTTGTGGTCAGGGAGACCTTTTGCCGATGCTGCCGTCCTTCACCGAGACACCCTTCGGTCGGTGAGACTTCATACCGACCTAAGCTTCCTTTTTCCGAATTCTCTTTATTCTCGCCGGGCTCACTTTGTTTCGGCAAGACTCCTTGCTGTCGGCCATACGTTATGCTAAGCCCCCTTAGTCCTTCAGGGAGCTCCTTTCGAGCTCAAATCTCTTTCAGCGAGACATTTTGGAGTCGCTCAGACACCACACCAAATGCATCTAGTCTCCCTGAAGGCATATCTTATCAATGAGACATAAAGATCTCACCGAGACCTTATGGTGATGGAATCTCCCTCTGCCGATGCCTTCATTTCATGTTGGCGAGATAATCCCACATCGGGGAGACCTTTCCCTGAGCCCTTCATGTCATATCGAAGACTAACCCTTCGGTAAGACTTTTTCGTTTCGGCCAGACCTCCTGCTAAAGGAAAAATTATCATCGGGCTCAGACCTTTGGTGGGACCTCCTTCTATGCTTTGTCGGCAAGACCCGATGCACTCGCCAAGACATCTCCCCACCTCAAGAATTTCTCACCGAGATGTATCCTTGTCGGTGATCGGCAAGACTTAAGGTGGATGGTAAGACCACACATCGAAGACACAACTCTTGTAGAAGTGTTAACCCATTCTGCTGTAGTTGGTGAGACATGAAGAAGTCGCCAAGACTTTTCCCTAAAGTAAAAATCTCCCGCCAATATGTGCATCCCTCTGTCGCCAGTCGGTGAGACACAAAGATCTTGCCAAGACCTTTCTCCGAAGGAGACTTTCATGCCGATGGGAAACTCTTAGTCACCTGGACGATGATTGATGTCTTGCTGAAAGGTATCTGCATGTGAATTCCAATCACTGTGACATCCTTAAGGTCTTGCCGATAGGCAACACAGACGCCTATTAACAAAATGCACTGGTAGTCGGTGAGACATCTGCAAGGTCTTGCCGACTTTCTTCTTAGAGGAAAATTATGACCAACTGGATTGAGGAATACATTCCAACTGAGCTCCCTTGGAAAATACCATCATGTGTGTGATTTGATCCTACAAAATAGAGCCCCCCATCAATCCTCAGAAGCACATAAGATGTATTATCCTAAGATACACTATTGTCTATGATAATGTCATTTAATTTCCAGCAAGAAGAAAACCAACTCAAGCTAAAACAGAACCAAAATTTAACAGAACCTGTGTGTGGGAAATGTTAGTATCAAAATAAGATAACAAAAACACACCAATGCAACATTAAACTAAAGAAAAGCAAAATAAAATTGAAATCAAAGAAATCAAACAGAGCTTCTTCAAAATCGTTCCATTGTCCTCTATCTCCAGTGATTTTCTTGAAGCTGCTATTCTCAAATTGTGTAAGCAAAGCTTCTCAGAATGGCAACCTGCAGAACGAGTATGCAAAGGGAGAGTACTTCTCTATCCTATATGCTGGTGGAGTGAAATGTTGATATACAAATATGCATAGGGGCTGTAGATTATGCACAGGGGCTGTGGATTATGAATGCTATTGAAACTATGCTATGTGGATGATAGGCCATGATATGGATTGCTAATATGCTAAGCTATGCTATGCTATGATTCTAAAGACTATGGATGCTGGAAGGCTGATTGACTATAGTTTTCCTGTATGAAAGATTCTCTCTTTTTTTTTTCAAAGACCCGACAGTCCATTTTATAGATTTTTATAGGTAAGAGCCTGGCTGGCAAAGATCAATGGCTGTGAGATTGTCTGGTAAATTTGAATGGTGAGAGATGGAGAGGTTGAGAGGAAAATGGAAGATGTTGGGAGGTTGGAGAGAAGAATGGAGACTTGTCTTCAACCCACGGGAACAACTTTGCTCAAAAACAGAGAAATTTGTTAATTTTCTATTTTGAAGTTATTTCATGGTTGTTGTAGATAATCCAAATTAAATAAATAAATTTATTTAATTTTATGTGAGTTTGAGGATTTAAAAGATTTTTGAAATATTTGATGTGAATGGACATTAGAAGATTTAATTAAATATTTGGAATATTTAATTGTGATGTGACTATAGAAGATTTAATTAAATATTTGGAATACTTAATTGTGAATAGACTTTAGAAGAGAAGAATATTTAATCTTTATTTGAATAAAATATTCAAGCCAAGATTATATGATAATTAATATAAATAACTCATAATGTTTATTTAATTAATTAAGAAATGGATAAGAAAAGTGATTAAATAAACTTATTTATTTAATCAAAATGAACAATATAAATAAATTATTTAGATTTATTTATACGCAGATTGAATTCAAAGACTTAATTAAGTATTAAAAATATTTAATTAATTACCAGACTATTGTGATGTGACCATTTTTAGGTGTATACATTTTGCCCCTCTTTCAAGTGATGTGTTTTACGTATTGCTTCAAAGAATTTTGAAATTTGCCCTAGATGTTGATTGCCGAATGTTGATAGGTATATGCCCCCTCGGACGATGAATCGATAAGATTTTGATTTTTTTGTGAAAAATTTGAATTTTTAGATTTGTTGGAATTTTTCGATTTTTATGATTTTTAAGATGTCGATTCATTGTTCGAAAATGATGATATGAAGAAATTGACGTGAAAAGATGTGAGATAAAAAATTGATGACCTAAATTGCCCCTGTTGTGATAAAATGTGATAAAATGCCCCAATTTTGCTTTTAAATAGGTTAAAAATGTCATTTTCCCATTTTAACCTAGTAAAAATTGTAATTTTTGAGCTCTGGAGTGAGAAAGACGGCACTTCCTACCCACCAGGACTGTTTCGAGTGCATCCGATGACATCAGCGGTCGACACACTATGGACCCGCAGTATGTACCCCGTTAGACTTTTAGTGTTTGAAAATTTTCTATGTAGGGCACGTTTTCCAACCTTTTTTATCTTCATGTATTCTTTTAGCACCCTTTAGTCTTTCTGTAGCGCCCATTATGTTTTCCATAGTGCCCTTCATTCTGTAGAGCCCATTAAGTGTTCTGTAGCGCCCATTAGGTTTTCTGTAGCACTCTTTATTTTTCAATGCCCATAATGATTTTGACAACGCCCATTAACAATTTGACAATGCATGACCTTGTATTGATTGTTTGCGTATTTCGTTGTCCTGATTTGATGATGTTTTGTGTGATGAATTTGTTCCCAAGGTTGTTGGAAAATAAATAGTAACTGATAAATTTGCTTTTAAAGTTGTTAAAAACAAATAATTGTTGATAGGTTTGCTTCTAAGGTTGTTAAAAATAAACAGGATTTTGATAAATTTGCTTTCATGCTGATGAAAAACAAATAGGTTGATAAGTTTGCTTCTAAAGTTGTTAAAAACAAACAGGATTTTGATAAATTTGCTTTCATGAAAATGAAAAACAAATAGTTTGTTGATAAGTTTGCTTCTAAAGTTGTTAAAAAAAAACAGGATTTTGATAAAAAAAAATTCATGAAAATGAAAAACAAAATAGTTTGTTTATAGGTTTGCCTCTAAAGTTGTTAAAAACAAACAGGATTTTGATAAAAAAAAATTCATGAAAATGAAAAACAAAATAGTTTTTTGATAAGTTTGCTTCTAAAGTTGTTAAAAACAAACAAGATTTTGATAAATTTGATATTCAGATTTGATTGATTTGTCATGATGATTTGATATTGATGTTGCTTTGACTTGATATTCAACAGGAGAGATTAGGCATCTTGCAGTTACGGGAGAAATTCTTGAAGACATGGAGATTGATTCCATAACTTGTACAGGAAAATAGAGATGTGATCGAGGAATGCAGACTGACCTCGTTACTTGAGATGCCTGAGGTGCGTCTCAACAGAGCCTTATTGACAGCACTTGCAGAGAGGTGGCACAGCGACATGAACACATTTCATTTGCCGACAGGAGAGATTATCGTGACTCTTGAGGATGTGTATCGCATCCTGAAGATTCTAGTGATAAGTGAGATAGTGAGATTTGATGGCCGAGAGGAGGGAGGTACGGATGCATTGAGACAGATATTCAGAGATGATCATATTGCAGGATATTATATCTCATGGGCAAAGATGACGGATTCGTATGCACCCTTACCCTCTGTACTTGTAGGCTTCATTGGAGGTGTTTTGTGCCCTGACCATAGGTCAAAGGGTTTTGCAGTCGGGTGGGGTCGTGTACTTGAGAGTATGGTGATGTAGGGTACATGATATGCTTGGGGATCGTGCATGCTTGCATATTTATATGATGAGCTACACCATGTTGTGTACGGTCAAGGCCAAAGTTTAGCTGTTGGTTGTTCGCTTTTACAGATATGGGCATGGGAGAATTTTTTCGTTATGCGACCATTGACTCGTGGACAACGGCCTGTCGATTGACCATATAGATTCAGATATACCGATGTCATTGGTCAGTCGAGGCTAGGAAAATTGGATCATTGGCAGCATCTTCTTGATGATCTCGATACAGTATGCTAGCGGCCCTATGTAGATTGTGAGGCATGGCCAGAGGATGCTAGGGAGATGCCCTATGCTTTTACTACCAAATATTTGATTGGTCGTACTCCTGGGATTATTGAGAGGTTTCTTCTTGGTCGAGTGTGGCGACAGTATGGTCAGCCTCAGGGTATGCCACAGGGTTCTTCTATTTATGCGCATCGGCAACAGGAGGTTACAGTGTGGGGTCTGCAGATTGCATATGATGCAACAGTGGTAGAGTTCACCAGTTTGGGAGTATAGACGTGGGACTACATAGTTGATATTCTTGACGGGGGGATGACTCCAGAGTATGGTCAGTATATGTTGGAACATCCTATGCCACGATTATTTGATCCTGATGAGCCTACCACTCCAGTTGCAGAGCAGAGACCACATATAGGGGGACATAGATGACAACGAGAGGCAGCTTCAGAGAGTGATGACTCCGAGGAGGATGATGATGATGAGTCAAATGGGGATGGAGATAGTAGTGATGAGGAGAGTGGAGGTGATAATGGTGGAGGAGGTGGCAGAGGTGACAGAGGTAGCGGCATAGGTGGTGGCAGAGGTGGTGGTAGAGGTGGTGGCAGAGGTGGACCATAGATGAGACATTCAGCTCCATCATCTTCAGTAGATCCAATGGTGCTGATTCAGATAGCTACCTTACAGAGTAGAGTGCAGAGCTTATAGGGTCAGTTAGCACAGGCACAGGCCTTGGTTACATAGTTACAGGGATAGTTGACGACAGTGGCAGCTGAGAGAGATACAACCAAATGACAGGGTGAGCAGGCCATGGCCCTAGCTGACAGTCTGTAGAGAGTAGCAGCAGGTACCTCGATTGGTGACATGATGAGAGAGGTGACCAGAGTCACCCAGGAGGCAGAGTTCTATAGGACCAGGTATCATGATGCAGTGCCACCTGAGTGGAGAATGAGTTATACACAGTCTCGGTTTACACATAGTTGCTCTCGGGCTACCAACAGGGGTGTATCTCAGCCATTACCTCCAGGAGGGTCATCAGGAGCAGGTGGACCAGGTCCATCAGGTACAGGTGGGGTAGGTCCCAGACCAGCACCATCAGAGGATAGCACTTCGTAGTGCTTTTTATATGATGTGTTATATGTCTTATTGATACTCTATTGAGACATCTATATACACACTAATATGATCCCATTTTTGATGATGTTATGTATAGTTGACATATTTTGTACATTTGACATTCATTTTTGAGATAATATGATATGCAAAAATGATTCCTTATGTGATGAATGTGTCTATTTTCTATATGCATGATGATTTATGTGATGGTTTCACAATATTATGCTCATGATGTATATGTATGCATGATTCTTAGATATGAAAATGCAAGTGCAATGTTATGATATGATTGCAATCTATTGATGAATGATTTTTATGAATATGAAATGATGGATGGTACAATTTATGAATGCCCATGATTTTCTTTTTGATTTTGATGTATGTTTTTTTTTTTTTCTGATGCAAATATGTATGAAAAATGTATGTGATCATGTTTTTTGTGAATGCCAAATTGTACTTAGTCATTTATTTGAAAGATATGAAACTTTGATACTTTGCCAATCTTTGGAAAAATCTATAAATGCAAAATGCAGATTCTAGAATGAATGTAATCTATACTAACCATGCCGGGTATCTGTACAATATTGCCATTCTGAGAGCTTATTTGTGCTTTTTGTTTCATCATAGAGTATTGAAATGTTGAAAGTTAATACAAGCGTCAAAGGGTATGTTAGCACTAGTGATGACCTGAGTATTACTTTCATGAGTTTTGATATAGCAAGATAATACAAGCATCTAGGTATAATTGAACCGAGATGACCTGAGTATCGCTTGCATAAATAGACAAGAGTTAACCCGTTTCCCATGAAAATTCTAACATGTCATCAATGATACTTAGTAGAGCATGTCTCATGACCAATTTGCATAGTACTAATCATTTTTCTGCAAACAACGGACAAAGAAAAATCATACTCCTTCCTTGCTTTTCTAGTTTAGTACATCATCGAATTGCTTTAGAGATATGATAGACAATCAACCAAAAATTCAAATTTTTCCTAAAGTATTTCCAAACATTATTCAAATGAAGATCATCCAACTTGGTTATCAACATTGATGTTCTTGTTTTGATTAACATTGTTTTGACCATGTTGTTTGATTTCATTGACATTGACTGATCGTTTTAGTGTTGTGGTTGTTTTCATGTGTCAATGTATGTTGTGCTTTGTCAAACTGTCATTTGTCCGTTTGTGATGTTCTAAAAGCTTGTTTCCCCTTTCTTGTTTAGTCTGTGTTTCTACCGCCAGTGTAAACACAACCAAAATATGATGGATATGTACAAATTTCATCAAGCCATGATGAAACACAAGGATTCCCGTTGCATGATATGGATATGATAGATATGTACAGATGATAGATATAGATAGATGATGCCATAAAGTGAATGGAAGACATAAGATAATAGATAGAGGAGCCCATTTTGATCACAAGTAGCACCTGTTTGCTAGGTTTTCACCAATTGTTTTTATTGAGCTTTTTTAGATTATGTGAATGTTTTTTTTTCTGCTTTTTTTTAATTTATTTTTTCAGGAATTTTTCTAATTTTTATGTATTTTTTTAGGACTTTTTCTGATGATTCAGACATAGAACTTCTTCAAATGAGTGTTGTTGATCGGCTCTTCAAACAGGCCCCCTTCTGATGTAGATAATTGATATGCTCCAGAACTGTATGCTGCAATGATAACAAATGGACCAAGCCAATTTGGCTCAAATTTTCCTTTCTTTTCTTTGTCTTGCTGATTGCGTGGATTTTCTTTCAAGACTAAATCACCTACTTGAAATGTCTATGGTTTAACTCTGTGATTATAGCTACGGGACATAACTTGTTGATAACCCTTCAAATGATCAGTTGCATGTTGATGTCTTTCATCTAATAGTTCTAGCTCTTGCAGACAAGATACTTGGTAGTCTTCATCATTTATCAATCCTTTCAATGAGATGCTAAGCGAAGGTATTTCAACCTCTAATGGTAAAATAACTTTTGCTCCATATTCCAAGGCATATGGTGTATCTCCTGTTGGTGTGCGAATGCTGGTTCTGTATGCCCACAAAGCTAGATTTAACTGGACATGCCAATCACGACTTTTATCATTTATCGTCTTCTTCAAGATCTTCAAAATTGTTTTATTTGAAGCTCTTCTTGACCATTTCCTTGTGGATAGTAAGGTGTAGAGAACCTATGTTGGATGTGAAATTTTTCACAAAGTTCATCAACATCCTAATTCTTGAAAGGCTTCCCATTATCAGTGATGATAGAATTAGGAATTCCATATCGGCAGATGATGTAATTCAGGATAAATGAAGAGATTTGTTGGAGTGAAAGGCTGCAGTTCCTGTGCAGGTGCATGAATAAGAGTCCCATGGATCTGGCATTTAGAACACTTCTTGACAAAAGTAAAAGATTCTCTCTCCATGGTAGGCCAATAATATCACATTCTAACAAGTTTCTTGGCTAAGGTTAAACCGCTTGAATGAGTTCCACAAATACCACCATGAACTTCTTGTAAGGTTTGTTTAGATTCATCATGTTCAAGACATAGAAGGAGCATACCATCAAGACCACATCGGTAAAGGATATCGGCGATCAAGGTATAATGGGATGATTGGCGTATGAAATTCCTTTTTTGGTTTCGAGATAAATCCGGAGGTAAGATGGTATTTTTTAGATAGGTATAAATCTTGCCATATAAAGGTGAATCAGAACCGGTTAAATGGCATATGAATTGGGTCTCTGGATTATCATAGGCAGGAGAAAACAATTTTTCCACCAAGAATTCGTACCATTTTTGATTTTCTGATAATTGTAACAAGGAAGCAATTGTAGCCATTGCATCTGCAACTTTATTATCAATCCTTGGGATTTGTGAAAACTTGATTGCCACAAAATACTTTTTAAAATTATCCACCATATTCTTGTAAGGTAGCAGCTTATCATCTTTAGTATGATAATCATCATTGATTTGATTAATGACAAGTTGTGAATCACCGTAGATTTGCAACTCTGTAATCCGCCAGTCCAATGCTATCTTCATTCTTGTGAGCATTGCTTCATATTCAGCTATGTTATTTGTGCAGGGAAACATCAACCGATATGATTTTGGAATGGTATGTCCTTCAGGTGTGACAAAAATAATCCCTACCCCCGAGCCATGTTGCGTGTAAGATCCATCAAAGTATAATGTCCATGATTTCTTAATTGTTGTTGTGAAGACATTTGCATCAGGAAATTCAATGTACATTGGGTTTTCTTCTTATAAAGGTGCTTCGGCCAACTGATCTGCTATGACCTATCCTTTTATAGCTCTTCGATCTACATAGTGAATGTCAAACTCACTTAAGATCATTACCCATTTTGCAAGTCTTCCTGTTAAGGTGGCTTTGCTCAAGAGGTATTTTAGTGGATCGATTTTGGTTATCAACTTAACTATATGAGCCAACATATAGTGGCGCAACTTTTGAGAAGCAAACACTACTGCTAGGCAAGATTTTTCAATGAAAGTGTAGTTTAATTCATGACTTGTTAAAGTTCTACTGATATAGTTTATGGCTCTTTCTTTGCCTGTAAAATCCTCCTTTTCTAGTAACGCTCCCAAAGATACTTCTGTTGCTGAAATATAAAGTATGAGTGGCTTTCCTGGAACTGGTGGAATTAGGACTGCTGTATTCATGAGATATTGCTTGATTTGATTAAATGCTACTTCACACTTTTCCTCCCATTTGAATGGGACATTTTTATGCAATAGATGTGTAAATGGTAAGATTTTGTCTGCCAGTTGAGCTATAAACCTCCTGATGGATTGTAGTCATCCTTGCAGTGATCAGAGCTTACTGATATTTCGTGGTGGCGGCATGTCCATTATAGCTTGTACTTTTCCTAGATCAACCTCTATGCCCTTTTCTGAAATAATGTATCCCAGAAGTTTTCCAGATTTAACGCCGAAGACACATTTCTTTGGATTGAGTCGAACATTGAACTTCTCCATTCTGATAAAGATCTTTGACAAGATTTCTAGATGTCCTTCTCTTGTGTTGGATTTGGCCAATAAGTCATCCACATAGTCTTCCATGAAGTTGTGCATCATGTCATGGAAAATGGTTTCATTTCTCTTTGATAAGTCGCTCCTGCATTCTTAAGCCCAAATGGCATGACATTCCAACAATAGGTACCCCAAGGGCATGTGAACACTATTTTATTTTGATCCTCTGGTGCAATCTTTATTTGGTTGTATCTTGAAAATCCATCCATTAATGAATACATTACATGGCCAACAGTTAAATCAACAATCATATCTATGTTTGGTAAAGGGAAGTCATCTTTGGGACATGCTTTGTTTAAATCTCTGAAATTTGTACAAATTCTAATCCTTTTGTCCGACTTTGAAACAGGTACGATATTGGAGATCCATTCTGCATAGTCAATGGACCGAATGAATCCAACATCTAAAATCTTCTTTAACTCTTCTTTAACCAATAATGCAACATGTGGATGCATTTTTCTGAGTTTTTGCTTCACTGGTTTTGCCCCTATGTTTATAGATAAATGATACATTATCAGATTAGGATCTAACCCTGGCATATCGGCATATGACCAAGCGAAATTGATTTGATTCTCCTTCAAGAACTCTATGAATTTTAGTACCTCTTCTACTGTTAATGATGCTGCAAGTTGCAAAAATTTTGGCTGCTCTGTTGTACTTATGTTGATTGATTATGTGGGCTCAATCAAAATAGAAAATCTTTCTTGATAATGTTTGGGAAGAGTGTCAAGTTTCTCATCCTTCAGTGCCTCAAAAAGGTTTTCACCGTTGGATTCACTCTTTATTTTTCTCTTGTTGTGATCTACCACTGTCATTTTTTGGTTTTCACTGATAGATCCATCTTTTATTTCATTTATTTTGTAGCTAAGAGACTTGACACCCTCCCTATCAAAATCTTGAGTATGAGATTCTTCGATGGAACACTTGTTTTCTTGATTAGATGAACAAAGGAAATTTACAATATCCTCATCATCATGGAATGTAGGGATATGGATAAGTGCATCGTTGTCCCAATCAATAAGTTCTGGATAGACTAAAGGGATGGGATCATTAGGTTGGGTAAGGTCTTGAGTGGTCAAAGTCATGACATGGTTGTCATTTTCATGATGGACAAGGTCTATGATGGTATTCTCTTTTCGATTATCAATCTCGTTAAAATCTGAATCATCCTCACTTGAGTCATGATCGCTTTGTAAAACATAATCAAGTGGAGGCCTTGAGCCTTCCCCTTGTAAGAACGTGGGTGCGAATTTTTGTATGACATCCACCCTTTTCTCTATTAAGAATGTATCATCAGAGACATCATCCCATTCGTATTCATTGGAATCAGTGTCTGAACTGTTCTGCAATTGGAAAATTGATCCATAATTTTTTTGTAAAGTGACATCTTCATGGGGTTTATCTAAAATTGATTCTCCTTCAAGAGTTTGTTGTGCTTGCTATGAAGTTGACTTTTTTGTATCCTTACCATATCCAAGTCCTATTTTATCTTTTGGATGTATTGAAATAGGTTGAATTGGCTCAATGATTCCTTCTTCTTTTTTTCCTATAGGACCATTTCCTTCATAGCCCATTCTTTGCATGATGGTATACCCTTTACCATATTGTTCGGTAGGTAACTTGATGTGCAAGAGAGATTTATCTTCATCTTTGTATAGCCAGCTTAGGATGTCCCTATCTTCGGCTTCTTCCTCGGTGGTATTAGCTTTAATGAATTTTCCATCAAACTTTGTGATTGGCATAGAAGCTTGGGATGTAGAGGTTGTTGCGATCTTTTGATTTGATAGGGTCGGCTGACCATGTGACCTCAGAGAAGGAGGTAAGCTAGAAAGGGATAGCGAATATTCGCCTACTCCTTTGTCTTTTAAATGTAGCTTGGTGTCAAGATTCTTTTTCAATTCTTGTAATTGGCCTTGTAGATTGGAAGAAGAGGTAGTAAGAGCCTCCCTATTGTGTGGCACAAAAACGTCTTGAGTTGCTCGGAGATTTGAACAAGTTTGGGTACTATTGTAGTTAGCTTGTATAGTTATTTCTTGTCCATCATACAAAAATTTGAGGCATTGATGGTACATTGATGGTACTGCTTGCATATCATGAATCCATGGGTGACCCAAAAGTATGTTATAGGAAAGATCATGATCTAGAACCTAACAAAAGTTATTTTTCACAACTGGTCCCACTCTGATAGGTAACATTATTAGTCCTTTAGAAGCTCTTTCTTCATCATCATATGCCTTGATAGTTATTTTCCTTTGTGGATCAATGGAATTTTCTGATATTCCTAAGGCATGTATTAGCTTTAAGGTACAAATGTTTAAACTGGCTCCTCCATCTATCAAAACACGTCTAATTCGGTGTTTATGGATCAAGACTTAAAGAAAAAGCAATGAATTATGCGGATGTGCCATGGAGGCGTCATCTTTTTTGAAGAATGAAAGACAAGTTGGGGAATACAAATGTCCCACCATGGCTTGAAATTTCTTTACATTGAGATCAGTGTCTACAGTTGTGTTTACAAGAGCTTCTTCTAAAATATTCTTGTGTACGGGAGATATTTTGAGAAGTTCAAGGATGGAGATTTGAGCTGATGTTTTTCTCAGTTGATCAACTAGATTATAATGACTTGGAGGAGGAATAGTTTCCTTAGATGAACTTCCTTTTAGGACAACTTTTTCTTGTCCTCTCGTAGTCACATTAACCTGTTGATATTCTTGTTTTTCCTTGATTTTGATAACATTAACCCATTGTTCATCTGCATAGATGTGGCGAATTATGTTGTCTTCAACATTGTTTATTCTTTTAGCTTTGGAATCTGATGTTTCCCCCTTTTTATAGTTTGGTAAAGGATCTTTGAATGCTTGATGATCATCATTGGTATGGTGTCCTTCAATTGTGATGGTGCCATTGTCAATCAAATCTTGTACTAGATTTCGCAAGGCTTGACAATTATTTGTTCTATGACCTTTACATTGATGATAATTGCAATAATACGAGTCATTCTATGATGGTGGTTTGAATCATGGCTCATGATATCTTTGTGGTGGTAAGGTGATAACCTTACTATCGAGAAGCTCCTTGAGAGCAGACTCAAGAGATTGACCCAAAGTGGTAAAATTTTGTCGATTTAAAAAGAATGGAGGTCTTGGTAGACTTGATGTTTGGGTATTGCCAAGATTGTTATTGAAATTACCATGATTATCCTTGTTGTTTTGATTGGTCATGCTTTCTTGATTGGAGTTTTGTCCTTGTTGATTTTTGTTTCCTTGTTGGTTGTTTCGTGGAGCACTTGATAGGTTGAAGATAGATGGTCTTGTTCATAGATTGTTTGCATCCACTATACCATCATTGACGACATTTTTATTTCTGTTCCAAAACCTTGTTTTATCATTGTTGTTATGGTTGGATGAACTTGGATTATCAAGTTTTATTACTCCTCTTTTGACCAAAGCCCCTTCAATGGTGATTGCATTTTCAATCAATTTTTCAAAGTTATGAGGACAATGAAGATTAAGCCTATAGCCTAATTCTTGATCTAGGCTATTGATGAAGATATCCATCTTTTCCTTTTCAAGAATAGGATGGGAATATTGTGCAAACAATCTTCTCCATCTTTGCAAAACCGTAGTGAAAGATTCCCCTACTTTTTGTTTCACTTTACAAAGATCAAGCATGGTTATCTGGTGTTGGATGTTGTAGGCGTATTGTGATATAAACTAATTTATTAACTCCTCAAAGGTTTTGATGGAGGGAGTGATCTTGGAAAGCCACTGCATGGATTGTCCACCCAAACTTCATGGAAACAATTGCATTAAGTAGGTATCTTCATAAGTGAATTCTAGACTCATATTTCAGAAATCCCTCACATGTTCAATGGGATCAATTTTTCCATTGTACCTATCAAATTTAGGGATTTCAAAATGTTTTGGAAAAGGGATCATTTGAAGACTCCTATCAAATGGATAAGGAGATATGTCATCCAAAACATACTTTTTTGTTGCACCCCCTTGCATTTCTTTTATTTTCCCTTGTAATTCTTTTATCTGTTGAGTAAGGGCACTAAAATCATTAGGAGGAGTTTCAGGATTCTCTTTAATCCCTTCTATATCAAAATCAAAAGGTAACTTAGCTCCTTGATTAGCTAATGAAAGAAAATATCTTTCTTTGTTTTGTTCTAAAATCCTTTCCATAAAAGTATGGAATTGGGGATCCTGCTCTGCTTCTTGAAGTTTTTCTTCTGTTATCTCTTCAATATGAAATGGATTCTCTTCCTTCTCACTATTATCACCCATTTTGCTTGTGGTACTTTCTCTTTCATCTTTTTCTATGTGCTTTCGAGATCTCGTGACAACAGGCATAAGCTTTGCCCCAAATTCTACTAACTTTTGATCAAAAGAATGAACTAGTGCAATTTTTGATGGTTATGAAAGTCAGGATAGAATGAAGATTCTATGACTTAAAAGATTTCTAGTCTTTAGCTCGTGTTTTTCCCTGATTGAAAGGATGAAAATCCTGTTGGCGGGAATTTAAGAAAAAGATCAAGAAAAAATGATTTTTCACTTTATGAAGTTTGATTGTAGCTTCGTAAAAAGATGGATTTGTGATAAATGCCTAATGTGATTGAGTTCTCTATTTCAGAAATTGATTTGGACGAGTAGAATATTCAATTGCAGGTTGGGGAATATAAGAAGAACGAATACGCTGACTTGGGTTGTGCCTTTGAGAAAGGGCTCTTCTTTGAAAGAAAGCTCGTGAGTATAATGGTTCTATAGCATAATCATCAGCGAAACCTCTAACACAATCATGATATTGATGGATAAAGGTTCTATGTTTAAATAAAACCTTTCGAATTTGGTACAAGAATCATCTTTTCTTCAATAGTTTCTTGTAGCTAAGTGGTTTCTTTGGAATTTTGATTCGTTTGAGAATGGATTTCTTAACAAAGGTTGTGGATTTCCAATCTATTAACATGAGAGTAATCAATGTAATTGTGAGTTTTGGATGATCTTTACTAAATTAATCTTTTGAAAACACATCAAGCAAATTGTAGAATAGCTGTTTGTAAGTCTTATACTAAACATCAAGTGTATGATCAAAATGTTTTTCAAAAATTATTTTCATAGGTTTTACACATGACAGATAGTTCAAGCAGACTCACTCTTAGTACTCAGGTAGGTCACCATAATAATCAACAACCCACATCTTAAAACTGTGTCGACTCACACAGCCGTGTCACCCCCGAAGGGGCGCCCATGTTTTTGACTTTTCCAGGTGCGTACTCAGAGTGACGGAATTGGATATCGGATCCTCTGAGAAAATGGTCCTTGGCAGTTATATGGTGAGTATCTTGGGGGTAGATTCTTCCCTCCCCTGCATTGTGATTATTATGATGTTCAAAAACTGAGTTCGGCTGGATACTACACTAAGTTTGTAGTAAGGGTTTCCATTCGATGCGGCAAATGATAGACTCCCTCGAGAGACCTCCCAACCTTTAGAACAAAGGCTTTGGGGATGGTTATCTTGCACACTACCATCAAAAGAGGGTTTCCCCAGATTTGCTTTAAATTTTATAGTGGGGCGAAATAGCCTGGCTTTGGCTTGAACCCACTTGAGTCGTTCCTCTTGGGTGAGTACTTTTTCCCACAAGAGTAGGCTCTCTAAAGGATGTAGTTAAAACAATAAATTTGCATGAAATTGAAAAGGAAAGTTTGGTATTTTGATCACCCAGTTAAGGGGAGAGCATAGACCTATTGCCACAGACAAAGCAAACAAATGTTCTTTTTAAAACCCAAATCACAATGATCTAATCTAAGTGAAGATATTGCTTCACAAAACAAATTGTTCAATTTTATTTGCAAGATCATTGTGTCGTGACTATCCTAGATTGATTCATTCTAAAATCCATATCTATCCTAGGATTGATTCATTTTTAAATTAAGTGACTATCCTAGGATTGGTTCATTTTTTTAAAGCTCTTACTGGCCGTGGTCGCGTCAGATCTAGTCAAATCCTACTTAAGTTATAGATTACAGTTTGCAAACTTACAAAATCTATGCTAAAATAAAAAATGTGCTAAAATAGACATCAAGAGTGCTAAAATAGAAATGCTCTATGAAAACAGTAAAGAGCATTGCATAATCAGTAATGGGTGCTACAGGATCATTAATGGGTGTTGCAGGATCAGTAATGGGCGCTGTAGGATCAGTAATGGGCACTACAGGATCAATAATGGTCATTGTAGGATCATTAAAGGGCGCTGTAATAGAGTTAAAGAGCACTAAACTAGGTATGATATGTTTTGAAGCATGTTTGATGCGCTAATATGCTCTTTTAGCCATAACTTGTCAGAAAAATCTGCAAAAAAATGTTAAAATTGGGGCAAGAGCCCCACGGTGGGTGCCAAAAATGTGTGTGGGAAATGTTAGTATCAAAATAAGATAAAAAAAACACACCAATGCAACATTAAACTAAAGAAAAGCTAAATAAAATTGAAATCAAAGAAATCAAACAGAGCTTCTTCAAAATTGTTCCATTGTCCTCTATCTCCAGTGATTTGCTTGAAGATACTGCTCTTAGATTGTGTAAGCAAAGCTTCTCAGAATGGCAACCTGTAGAACGAGTATGCAAAGGGAGAGTACTTCTCTATCCCATATGCTGGTGGAGTGAAATGTTGATATACAGATATGCACAGGGGCTGTGGATTATGAATGCTATTGAAACTATGCTATGAGGATGATAGGCCATGATATGGATTGCTAATATGCTAAGCTATGCTATGCTATGATTCTAAAGACTATGGATGTTGGAAGGCTGATTGACTATAGTTTTCTTGGATGCAAGCTTATCTCTTTTTTTTTTTCAAAGACCCAGTAGTCCCTTTTATATATTTTTACAGGCAAGAGCCTGGCTGGCAAAGATCAATGGCTGTGAGATTGTCTGGTAAATTTGAATGGTGAGAGATGGAAAGGTTGAGAGGAAGATGGAAGATGTTGGAAGGTTGGAGAGAAGAATGGAGGCTTTTTTTCAACCCATGGGAACAACTTTGCTCAGAAACAGAGAAATTTGTTAATTTTCTGTTTTGAAGTTATTTCACGGTTGTTGTAGATAATCCAAATTAAATAAATAAATATATTTAATTTTATGTGAGTTTGAGGATTTAAAAGATTTTTGAAATATTTGATGTGAATGGACATTAGAAGATTTAATTAAATATTTGGAATATTTAATTGTGATGTGACTATAGAAGATTTAATTAAATATTTGGAATATTTAATTGTGAATAGACTTTAAAAGAGAAGAATATTTTTAGAAGAGAAGAATATTTAATCTTTATTTGAATAAAATATTCAAGCCAAGATTATATGATAATTAATATAAATAAATCATAATGTTTATTTAATTAATTAAGAAATAGATAAGAAAAGTGATTAAATAAACTTATTTATTTAATTGAAATGAACAATATAAATAAATTATTTAGATTTTTTATATGCAGATTGAATTCAGAGATTTAATTAAATATTAAAAATATTTAATTAATTACCAGACTATTGTGATGTGACCATTTTTAGGCGTATACAAAACCAACAGACAACTCAGGAAGAAAACAAAAGAACCCCAAGAGCAAAATCAAATAACAGAGGAAAAGAAACCAAAAAGAAAGGGGGGACCCATTTTGTTCCAGAATTAAATGGGGTGGTTATGCAAGGCATAACAGGTTCATACTTGATTTTGTTGAGACATACTCAAAGACACTTGATCAATTTTTAGAGATATCTTTTATGAGGCTTCTTCCCTCTTACTTCTTCATGAAGATGGATTTTATTCAACATCGGCCATTGGAATTCCTTCTTCCCAAGGGGATACTTGTTTTTTGTAGGCATTGGATTCTCTTTTGTCTTTAGATAATCTTCAGTGGTTTTGGAGCTACTTTATTATGGGGGGCTATGTAGTCTCTTTATTTCTCTCTTATGGTGGTGGGGATTTTGTAATGCATATTTGTGATGGATGTAGTCCTTGGGGGGTATCATAGAGTCCTCCATCCTTCATCCTTCATCACTTGATTGTATCATTTATCTTTTGGAGGGGTTTTTTCCCATGTGGTTTTTCTCATTTTCTTCGTTTATGGGTTTGCATTTATACATGGGTACCTAAAATGGATTTGTAGCTAGGACCCACCTTTGCATCTTTGCATAATTTATATAATAATTGCTTCTCCCTAATTTGTACTTAAGGGGGGTGTTGGTGTAAATAGGTAATTTACCTAACTAGTTAATTAGTGGGTCCTATTTACATGTTGAGTACACTTAAGTCCTAGGAGTCTTTCTAGAAGTCTTAATTGTCTAGATAAGATCTTATCATATCTTATCTAAAATTTTATTTAATTCTCTCATCCTAGGTCATTTAATAATGGAAAATTCATTTAATATTTTTTATTAGGTAGTTCATTACACCTTGTCTATATAAGAAAGGTCATTGTACACTTTTATAACATACCTCATCATCATATTTGATAGATATTAATATCAAGCAAACTCATTTCTTGCATACTCTCTTATGGAAGGTTTTCATTTTTTTCAGGTGATATTAGGTGTTGAGCTAATTTTCAGCTCCCATAGATTCCTTATTAAATTTATCAAAATACCACTATCACATCTCATTTTGGTTGCATAAATTAAATGGAAATTTTTGAGTAATTAGTTAGTCAATTAGATGCATGGAAAGATGTCTTTTCTTTGTTGTAAGAATAATTAGTGATATCCATGTGAGTGTGTTCCTAATTATGACTTTATTGCACTTCGTAAATTTTATTAAATCATCTTGGGCATATATTTTGATTCATGAAGATTGTTTAAATAATCTTGGATGATATGATGCATTGATTTTTATGTTAAATACATGGCGTTGTATGAGTATTTTCCAATTCATAATTTTGACTTTGATAAAAATATATGAACTACTATATTATGGCCATGACGTGGATGTAAGGAAAGTTTCGCACTATTATTTGAGATGGAGAACATACTCCAATAGAAAGTGATAGATCAAGGATATGAGGGCTAAGTACCATGGTTCCATGAATGCACATACTATTGCACGTATCATAGGCCATGTGTATGTTAATTGCATATGATAATTCTTCAAGTGTCATGTTTGGTTAAATGAATTCAAATGGTTGGTGAAGTGTATTAATGTCAATATGATTGCATGCATTTACAATGAGCATTATAATGCTATAATTGTTCTTGTAGTTGTCACATTTAAATTTTTTGCAAACATAGATTGATTATAGTTTTGTATCCACATTGTTATTCTAATTTATGACAAACCTTGTGGTTTCATCTTTATTATTCATTATCATCCACTTTTGGATTGTATGTCATAAACCTAAACTACAATTTGAAATTAAAAGGGCTTAGAAACCTAAAGTGAAGGAGGTAGTGGTACATTATGAACAAAGTCTTTCATTAGTGGGTAAATACCTATTTAGTAGGTAGTGAAAGTTGTGGAAGTTAGCTGGGAGATATTTCCACCACCATAAATGTGTGGGATAACATTCTTTCTATAATATCTAGGTTCATTACATGTGTGGGTTATATATTAGAAGGGTTATCAATTTGAGAGTAGATTTTGGCATTATGGTTGGAAAGAAGAGGAGAAAAGAGGGGTTAGTATCATGGAGTGGAAACGAAGAAGTCACAAGTAAGTTCCTTTCTTTAAAATACCAATATGTGGAGTGGCATTTTTTATTGTTCAATGATAAACATGCAACATAAAGTCACTATATAGTAAACTTTAGTTGTTTAAATAATAAAGATTTCCTTAATGGTAATTCTATTTTTTAGCTTTGCATGTTGTTTGATGAAACATAGGTTTCATGTTATTTTTTTCAATTTTAGCATTATTAGTAGGGTATAAAGGTTGTGTGCATGAATTGATATATGCTTTATTTTTTAATTTTTTGAAATAGTGGCACATAAATTCACTACTAGCTATGCCATGCACATTTTGCGGCTTGATTTTTTGGTTTAAATGTATTTAGTAAATTGTATATAACATGTGTACCTAGTAAATAACGGTTAATAAGGAACATATGTTGGTTAAATGTTGTAGAAGTGTGTCTATGATTACACAAGTCTTGGGTAGGATTTATTAAGTTTTAACACTATTTTATTAATTGTGACAGGTGTAATATTTTATTGGGATTTTCAAGGTCATTTCAACTTGTGTAGTTTTCATGCACTGTAGTCAAATAAGTGTATTATTTAAAGGTAAATGGATGGTTGCACGAGTTTTAAAGGGTCACATGACTTGTTATAGTTGAAATTATTATATTGAAAAGTTTCTTTATGTAAGTGTTGACTATGAATAGTAGTGAAAACCAATCATGATTGTGTATAGTTAAAGGTCACCATTGAACTAACTAAATTTGGGTGTGCAAAAATAGGTTTTTACATAAAAACAATTCAAGGTAATCATGACCTATAAGAGTTGTAACCCTATTTTGGTTAGTATTGTATATTGAAAATAAGAAATAAATTATATGTGCAAGTATATTCTCTAATAAACAAGATTATGGGAACTTAGTGATTTTTAATTCTTGAATATAATCTCCTTGAAAATAATTATATTGGGATATATATAGTTGAAATGATATAATAATGAAGATAGTTGGGAATCTAGGATATCTTTGCCAAAAATTATCCCTAGTATGCTAGGTTTAACTTATGTTGTGATTCCATTTATGGTTTAGTATATAGATGAACAATAAATGCATATAAATCTATATACATATAAACGTATATAATAGATAGCTAAGATTAGTAATTGTTTAGAGATGTCTAAAAAGTGTTTTAATATTGAATTGTGATAATGTAAATGATGAAAATTATATGTATGCATATTGATGAGTATTCTATGACAAAAATACTCATTTGTATATATAATGGTTCAAAATAGTTTATATGTTGTATTTGATTACATGATACTTCATATTAAGTATGATAAATATATTATGTATGGTTCAAAATTCATTTCTCATTGCTATGTGTTTTATTTCATGAGGAAACATATGAGTTTAAACTATTAAATGTCATGAAAAATATTATTCAGTACATGATTAATAGCGGATTGTGAAATTGACTATTCAAAGTGATTATTTGATTATGTCATGAATTATATTTAAGAATCACAAAGGTTGTAACTTGAATATTTTGTGATTCCTTAATTTTGTTGGGAAATTGTGTCTCAACCTTGCAATTATATAAAGGTTATTGTTGATATATATATATATATATATACCGATAGGTGTAATAGACAATGGCATAAGGGGGGAGAATGGGATGCGTGTAAACAATTTTTTGTTGACTTTTGTAGGAAACTACTAAAATGACCAACATACATTAAATAAATGATACATTGTAAATCTAGACCATTAATTATTAGGTTTTAATCTAATGGTGGATATTTTGTTGGCCTGTCTTGCCCTATAATGTAATCCTATTTTATGAGGACACTGTTTATAGCTGCAGTAGAAAGAGATGGTGATGTATTCTAAAAGTCTGATAGTAGTCATGTTGTATCTTGATCTTTGAGTGGTGATAGTAGTCCTGTGAGAAGCTTGCTCTGCAAGTATATTGTAATCTTTGTGATTTACTGAATAATAAATTGGGCAGATTTTGGAGTGTGGGGTTTTCTCTCGAAAGGATTTTCCCCACGTAAATCACTGTGTCATGGTATGCATGATATTTGTGTTTATTTTTGTTTAAGTTTTTGTAACTATTAAATATCTATAAAAGTTTTGCATTATTATCCTCTCAAGATTAGTGTTGGAAGTTGTTCCGCTACCTTAGCTTCCTTTCAAGTGGAATTAGAGCTTGATCACCTTTGGTTTTAGTTGTGGGTTATTGGGTTTTTTGGACTAATCTAGGTTTGAGTGGGAGCTTGTGCAGAAGACACTTTGTGGTCTTCTTACATGAATTTTTAGATAGCAAGTTCATCAGGGAGAAAATAGGTGGATAAATTTTCTAGAAATAATTTTGATATGTGGAAGCTGAAGATGGAGGATCTATTGATAAATCGAGATTTGTGGGATGTTGTTGATGAGAATGTTTCAAGGCTTGCAGATCCTACTCAGGTTGCTCAATATGATGTTATGGACTGTAAAGCTAAGGGTCAAATAAAATTATCTTTGATAGAATCTACTTTAATTAATGTCCATGACAAGACCTCTACATAGAAACTATGGAAGAAGCTTGGTGAGATGTATCAGGCCAAATATTTAGTGAAAAATATTTTCTTGAGGAAGAAGTTGTATTTCTTGAGAATGGAAGAGGGTGGATGAATCACAGACCACCTAGAAGCATTCAATATGTTGGTGGCTCAATTGACATCCGTTGGTGTCAAAATGGATGAGGAAGAAAAATGTCATATCTTGCTTGATTCATGGGATTCTCTTGTTATGGCTATTGGAAGTACTTTTTTTATTTTGAAGACTAAAGATGTGGTGGGTTCTTTTCTTTTGGAAGAGATGAGGAGGAAGGTATCCATCATTTCCAAGGAGGCCCTAAATGTTCTTGGAAGACCTAAGGAAAAAGGAAAGAAGAATGAGAAGAGTGACAAATCCAAGTCCAGGGGGAGATCTAAATCTCTTGGAAAGTCCAAAGTTATTTGCTAGAACTGTGGTAAGCCTAAACATGTTCGTAAGGAATACAAAGAAGAAAAGAAGAAGAAAAAGAAGAAATTTGATTTTGATTATGAGTCCGAGAAGGAAGATGGTGACACATTGATTGCAGCTTTGGAAACTCGTGCAAGTAATGATGCATGGTTGATTGACTTAGGTGCATCTTTTCATATGACCTTTAATAGAGATTGGTTTTTTGAATATGAAGAATTTGATGGCGATAAGGTGTACTTAAGTGATGATTCTCAATTAGACATTGTTGTTCATGGTAAAGTCAAAATCAGATTTCCCAATGGTAGAATAAAAAGGATTAATGGTGTGTTGCATATCCCTAGATTAATATGAAATATGTTATCTCTAAGAAAAATAATAGATGTGGGTGTCCATGTAGTATTTTCTGATGTAGGATGCAAGATAGTTAGAGGTTCTATGGTGATTGCTAGAGGTGTTAGATATGAAACATTGTATAAGTTGTTGGAAGAATGAAGAAGAATGTCCAATTCTGTAGAATTTGTGTTGTCACTAATGTCACCATGTTGTTTGAGTTGTTAGTTTGATCCGGTACTCTGAACCGATATGAAGAACTAGTTTACATCCTCTGGTATTTTGATCCACAATCCTCTCCGGTTGATTTTTGATGCTTTCAGTTTTGGGAAATGGTTTATGGATGCTAAAAGGGTGTTTTCTCAAAATCTTGTGTGCTCATATGCTCGCATGGTGAGTTGGTATTGTTTTGTTGATTGCATTTTGCTATTGGGCATATCCTTGGCCGACCTAAAGTACAAATGATATTGTAATGGATTAATTTGTGTTGTGGATATATGTGCGACCTATATTTGGTCCATGCCAACATGATGTAGTGTGCTACACACTTGGATCAATTTTTGGAGAATTTTTGTAAATATTTGAAGCCGACAGTTGGTATTTTTGGTGAATAAGGATTGCATCTAATTAGGCCAACCTAATTGATTCTTGTGGATGCATCAACTATATATTTTGGGTAATTTTGAGTTTGCAGTTGTTGAAGATTGTGGTAGTTGCAAAGTTGCCAATGTGAAGAAATGTGAAGATGATGAAGTGTTATAAGTCAGTTTATTGAGCATCACTGAAGCTGAATCAACACATATTAGGTGCACTCTTACCAGTTCATTTTGGCCGTGAAGCCACTTCAGTTTTGTAATCCTTTTGGGAAGTGAGTCCTTTTTGTAAGCAGTGAGCTTTTGTATCTGGACAGTGAGTTCCATTCTGGGTAGTGGGCCCTTTGGTAGTGAGCCTTTTGTATTTAGTTTTGAAATTGCTTTATATTGTGAGTTAATCCTCACTGTGGTTTTTCCATTATTGGGTTTTCCATGTAATATCTAGTGTATCTTGTGTTGATTTTTATTTTTGTTATTTGCATTTTATGTTCATATTTAATAATAGAATAAAGTGGTTGTGAAGTTGATAAGTGTTTGAAGTTTTGTGTTTGAATTTGGTGACAAATGATTCACCCCTCCCCTTTTAGTTGTCTTGCGCCTTTCAAAAATTGGTATCAAAGCTTTGGTTCCTCTAGAGAAGCCTAACAGCTTGAGGAAGATCCTAAAGATTGAATAAAATGGATGACAAAGATGAGCTTCGGGCTGCACTTGAAGATCTTGACAAGGTTGAAAGTGAAAATAGAGGTTTGAAAGAAAATATTGATGAGGCAAATAAATGTGTTGAAAAATTGAAAGAGCAATTGAAGAAGTTCAAGGAAAGACATAGGGAAGTGAGTGAGCAATTGAAGCAAGCAAATGAAGAAATTACTAGATTGAAGGTACTAGTAGAGGAAAATAAAAGAATTGAAGAATGTATGAATACTATGGTGCAAAGCAAGCCTGATGTATGCACAAAGCTTGAACAAGAAGTGGTGAACCTAAAATCATATTTGGAGAAAGCAAAACTCTATGAAGATAATTTCAAGATAAGCTCCACCAAACTTGAAGAGTTTATTGAAGGACAAAAACCTTCTAAAGACAAAGGTGGCTTGGGAAATGAAGCCGATGAAAGCTCTAAGGATAAGCATACCCTAAACTCAGTAGATAATTAGAAGACTCAAGATAAAGGAAAGTAGAAAAGGAAATTTGCTAGAAGACTGCCTGTCAGACAACCAAATGCTCAAAGGTATCCATATTTCAATGGTGTTTATTTTACATGTAATAAATTTGGTCATAAAGCAATTGAGTGTAGAAGTAGGGTAAATCAAAATGTTGGAAGTTTTTCAGGACAATGTTTTGTCTGCAAGAAAGTTGGACATAATGCTACTGAATGCAGATCTCAGGTGAGGATGATTAGCCGAGTGATGATGAATAGGTTTAATGGAGGTGGAATGAATCAATATTTTAATGGATATTGCTATACATGTAATAAGTTTGGACACAAATAAAATTAGTGCAAATTAAGGGTTAATGGAGGAAAAACTAATCAAAAAGGTGTTATCTACTATAATTGTAACAAACTGGGACATACTTCAAGAATTTGCAGAAGTAAAAAGGGAAAGCAATCTGATTCAGTAAAGCATAATGAACTAGTGAAGAAAATTGACAAGGATGAGATTAAGAAAGAAATGAAAAATATATGGAAGAAGAAAGAAGAGCTAGAAATGACATATGTGTCTATTCCCTCATCTGGTGCAGACAATTCCTTCAGTAATTAGACCTAGCATGGTCTTAGGGGGAGCTTTAACAAAAAAATGTTTGAACCCCTTGATACTTGGTGTTTTGGCACAATGATATGTTGTAGATAATGGATAGAAAAAGGTTGTGGATAAGGAATCAAAAGAAAATTTGTAGGCATGTTGATTTGCAAAGCGACTTAGTGTTCACTGTGCAAAGAAATAGAGTTTTTATCAGCTTTTTGAAGTCTACCACATTTAATGCAAATTAGGGCAACACAATGGTATATAAAGCGATATTCATAAGTATTTTTTGATCACTTATGTAATCAAAGAGTTTGAAGAGTGATCTCGAAGTGATTTGGAGCAATTCTGGGGTAATCTGAAGAAATCATTGTGAATAATTAGGAGTAAAAGATGGAAGTTTTTCAATTTCATATCTTAGTTTACAAAAAGAGAAGAGAAACGAAGGAGGTTCATTGAGAAAAGAAATATTTTAAGGAAGATAAGCACAACAATGGATAGAGGATTGAGTGGTGATATTCCACTGAGATCGAAGGGTGTTGAATTGGAAGAATTTGATCATCAAAAAATGAAGGAAATGGAACTAGGGTTGAAGACAAATGAATTACAGAACGTAAAAACCCTAGGTATGGATTTATGGGAAGAATTTCCTTGGTTTGCAGATAAATAATCTATCTTGTTTATGTTAAGTCAATTCAAGGATGACAACATTGTCATGGATAAACCCTATCCGATCACAAAGGAGGCAATCAAAGCTATTACTAGTTCGTGCAGTGTTGGTGATATCCCTGGGAAGAAAACCATGAAATACAGAAATGTGGAGGAACTTACTGGAATTGAAAAAGACCCTCAATCTCTATTGATAAATACAATTGTTGATCCTACAGTAAGGTATGTTGCATACGACATATCTTATAAAATCTACTTTAGAAATCATGAAGGTTCTACTTTGGCTATTGTTGTATATCTTGCGCACATGATGGTAAAGGAAAACAAGCAATTTGATTTGTGTGGCTTAATTTGGGAAAACCTAATTGAGAATGTCAAAATGTAATTGGTTGAGGGTTATCCTTTCTAGTTTGGATCTTTGCTTATATGTTTGGTATTTTACCTTCTGAGTTCGCTACCAAAAAGAGATAATGATATGTGGGAATCTGGTATCCCTTTCGGAAATCTTTTTTATAGGAATTTGGAGTGCGTGGAAGATAAAGCAAGAGCATGTAAAATCTATTTCTTATCCCTACAAAAGAATATGTGCTCTAGTTTGATAGTGTCTAATCGGTTTGAAGAGGGTTCCTCCTCTGAAAAGAAAGAGGTGGAAGTTGTTTTGGTGGTGCCCCTCCAGAATCTAAGAGGAGAAAATTTATCACAACAGATGTCTTAGAAGAAAAGAAGAATGAAGGAGAATCTCTACCTAAATCTGAACTTGATCCAGAGGACATTTGGATGTTGCTAGATAAAGGTGATATGAAGAAGGTTGGTGAAATGTGGTATTCCTACTCTCCAATCAAAAGACTTAAAATTGATGATGTGTTGATTGATTATTTGCTCAAAAAGGGTATTGCAGTTTCATATGTGTCTAACTCATTACCAGATAACCTAGTAGAAGTCATTGAAGAAAGAATGTTGTTGGAAGGACATAGATTTGAAGCTATGGTTGAGAGAAGATGTGCCAATGCCAAACAAAAATTATCTAAACACATTAATGAGACAAGAGAATGCATTAAGGAAATATCTAACATCTACAAATATTGTCTCCAGTGGCCTCCAACAGTTGATAATTTTAGAAGCAAAATTGAAGCCATTGAATCTGAGATAAATAGTATTGGAAATAGTTTTGACTTCTTCAAAGACAAAAATGGAAAAAAAAGAATAAGAGTTGATGAATTGCAAGTAGAGTTTTTGATTGCTCAGAGACAAAGGGAAGACCTGGTTAAAACCTTCTAGTTGGTTAAAGAAATTTTTGAGGTTTGGTTAGATCATCTCTCTGGAATTATTTTTGATGTAGAAGATTGTGAACGATAATGTCTATCTTCGGACTAGAAACTCTCATTTACGATGTTGTCTTTATTGGATAGTATGAGTGCAAGAATGGGTTCGGCTGTATTTTCTTGGAAGAGGATTCTTCCGACCATAAGAGAAAGGTACAAGAATTTTTTTTAGGTAAAAAGTGTTATTTTCACTTGAATATTTGAAATGGGGAGTTGGAATTCCTTTGTATAAACATTATTGCCATGCACATACATTTACATCCTATTTTTGGTTTCCCTTTTCCATTGATGTCAAAGGAGGAGAGAGTCATTAAAAAATGGTAAAAGGGGAGAGATTAAAGGTGATAGGGGAGAGAATATTGTGATAAGAAGTTTTGTAAATTTTGGCACATGTTGCCATCAATGACAAAGGGGGAGATTGTTGGAAGAATGAAGAAGAATGTCCAACTGTACATACTTTGTGTTGTCATTGATGTCACCATGTTATTTGAGTTGTTAGTTTGATTCGATACTTTGAACTGGTATGAAGAACTAGTTTACATCCTCTGATATTTTGATCTGCAATCCTCTGTGGTTGATTGTTGTTGCTTACGGTTTTGGGAAATGGTTTATGGATGCTAAAAGGTGTTTTCTCATAATCCTGTGTGCTCATATGCTTGCATGGTGAGTTGGCATTGTTCTATTGATTGCATTTTACTATTGGGCCTATCCCTAGCCAACCTAAAGTACATATGATATTGTAATGGATTAATTTGTGTTGTGGATATATGTGCGACTTATCTTTGGTCCATGCCGACATGATGTAGAGTGATACACGCTTGGATCAATTTTTGGAGAAGTTTTGTAAATATTTGAAGCTGACAGTTGGTATTTTTGGTGAATAAGGATTGCATCTAATTAGGTTGACCTAATTGATGCTTGCAGATGTATCAGCTACATATTTTGGATAGTTTTGAGTTTGCAGTTGTTGAAGATTGTGGTAGTTGCGAAGTTGTGAATGTGAAGAATTGCGAAGATGATGAAGTGTGTTAAATCAGTTTATTATGCATCACCAAAATTGAATCAACACATATTAGGTGCACTCTTACCAACTCATTTTGGCTATGAAGCCACTTCAGTTTTGTAATCCTTTTGGACAGTGAATCCTCTTTGTAAGCCATAAGCTTTTGTATCTAGATAGTGAGTTCCATTCTGGGCAGTGAGCCTTTTGTATTCGGTTTTGAAACTACTTTATATTGTGAGTTAATCCTCACCATGGTTTTTCCCTTATTGGGTTTTCCACTTAAAATATGGTGTCTCTTGTGTTGATTTTTCTTTTTGTTATTTTCATTTCATGTTCATACTTAATAATAGAATAAAGTGGTTGTGAAGTTGATAAGTGTTTGAATTTGGTGACAACTGATTCACCCCCCCTCTTAGTTGTCTTGCGCCTTTTAACATAAGCTTTATGCATGCACTATTGAGTGCAATAGTAATTCTCTAAAAAGCAAGTCTATGAAAGAAGTGAGGGTTTCACCTTCAGCAGATGGTCATGGATTTTTGGTACCCAAGGGTGCTCTTTCTTCTGAAACAAAGTTATGTGCAGAGAAAACTATGTTTTGGCACCAAAGACTTGGCCACATTGGAGAAAAGAGTCTAAGGACCTTGAAAAATAAATAACTTATTGAAGGATTATCTGATTATAATCTTGAATTTTATTTCTATGAGCATTGCACTTATGCAAAACAAAACCACATTCAATTTTACTCGAGTTCCCATAAATCTTGTGGTGTATTGGGTCTTATTCATTTTGATGTGTTTGGTCTTGTAGATGTTCCTTCGATTGGTAAATCCACATATTGTGTTTCATTTATTGATGATTATAGTAAAAGGACATGGGTATATTTTCTAAAGAGTAAATCTAAAGTTTTTAGTCAATTTAAAGAATTTAAAGCAATGGTTGAGTTGTAGATTGGAAAAAAAATAAAATGTTTGAGGACTGATAATGGCGGTGAATTATGCTCTAATGATTTTGATAGATTTTGTAAATATTGTGGTATTCATAGATAGAAGACAACTTTGTATTCTCCCCAACAAAATGGAGTTGCAAAAAGAATGAATAGGACACTAATGGAGAAGGCTAGGAGTATGTTGAGTGGTGTAGGCCTAGAAAAAAGGTTTTGGGCTGAAGTTGTTGCCACTACCTGTTACCTAATTAACAAGTCTCCTACATCAACTCTTATTGATAAGATGCCTATAGAGGCATGGTCGGGTCACAACCATTCATTAAGACATCTTAGAGTTTTTGGTTGTGAGGCATATGGACATGTGCCAAAGGAGAAGTGAACAAAGTTGGAGAACAATGCTATGAAATGTATCTTCATCGGATACAATTATGGTGTGAAAGGATACAAGCTTTGGGAACCTGTTGCACAAAAGGTAATATATAGTCGAAGTGTTATTTTTAAAGAAACTAAGCCTTCTTCTATTACATTGCAGTCGAAACAAACTAAATAGGAAGATGTGATTCAATTTCCTTCTACACCTGAGAAAGTTGAATCGAAACCCAAGGATAGACAAATAGTTGAGGAGAGCTCATCTAACTATGGATCTTCATAAGAGGAGGATGAACCTCCAACTCAACTTGTTCATAGATCTACAAGGAATAGACAACCACCTGAAACATATACACCTGATGATTGGAGATGTATTTTTTCTTTGAATACTAACATGGATGAACCCAGATCTGTAGAAGAGGCATTAGGTATGAATGATGTAGAATCCTGGAAGATTGCTATGGATGAAGAAATGACATCTTTGAAAAATAATGATACATGGGATCTTATACCATTTCCTAAAGGATGGAAACCTGTTGGTTGCAAATGGGTGTTCAAGAAAAATATTGGTTTAGATGGAGTTATTGAGCAGTACAAAACAAGGTTGGTTGTGAAAGGTTACTCTCAAGTTGAGCGTGTTGATTATGGTGAGATATTCTTTCCTATTGCAAAAATGACATCCATTAGATTTTTGCTTTCTATTGCTACTGATTATGATTTAGAGATTGATCAAATGGATGTGAAAATTGCTTTCCTTCATGGTGACTTGGAGGAGGATATTTATATGACACAACCAGAGCACTACGTGGTGAAAGGTAAAAGTAAGTTGGTTTAAAATTTGAAGAAATATTTGTATGACTTAAAACAAATTCCTAGGATGTGGTAACAAAAATTTGATACATATGTGTTGATTTTGGGATTTGAGCATTCTAAATCATATTATTGTGTTTATTATAAAACTGATGGTGATCATTTCTTGTTTATTGCATTATATGTTGATGATATGTTATTTATTGGCAAAGGGAAAGGTATGATTTTAGAACTGAAATCTCAACTTGCTGCTAAATTTGAAATTAAAGACCTTGGTGCAATTAGACACATTCTTGGGATGGAAATCAAAAGAGATAGAGTGAATAGAAAGCTATGGCTTGGCCAAAGTAAGTATGTCAATTCAATTTTATAGAGATTTAATCTATAGGATTGTAGACCATTGTGTGTTCCTATTTAAGTTGGAACAAAGTTATCTATTTTAGATTGTCCAACATCTCCATTAGAGATGGAAGACATGAGAAAAGTGTCTTACCATAGTGCATTTGGAAGTTTGATGTATGCTATGGTTTGTACTAGACCAAACATTTCCCAAGTAGTGGGAGTTCTTTCCATATATATGTCTAATCCTAGTAGAGTTCATTAGGATGAAGTTAAAAAGGGTCTTTAGATATTTATGCGGTACTTCAGATTATTCTGTGTGTTATCATAGTAATGTTATTAAAGATGATATTTCCCTTGATATTCATGGTTATGTGGATTCAAACTAGGCAAGTGATATTAATAGCAGATGATCCACCAATGCTTATGTGTTTACATTATTTGATGGTGCAATCAGTTGGATGAGTAAGTGATAGGTTGTGGTTGCTTTATCCACTACTGAAGCAAAGTATATGGTAGCTACTCATGCTTATAAAGAATCCATTTGGCTTAAGAGACTGTGTTAATATATTGGAATAAAATAGGGTGCAGTGACAATTTATTGTGACAGTCAGAGTGCGATATGTCTACTCTAGAACCCGACATTCCATGCCAGGACCAAGCACATTGATGTTCAATATCATTTTGTTCGATATATGGTCGAAGATGGCAGGGTGAAGTTGGTTAAGGTAGAGACTTTGATGAATGTTGTTGATTCTTTAACTAAGCCTGTGAGCACAAATAAGTTCATATGGTGTTCAGAGATTATGGGCCTTTCGGCCTCTAGCAATTAAGAGACAATGTTTACTACCTCCTGTTGCTCTTGCAAGGTTTTCGACAAGTGGGAGTTTTGTTGGGAAATTGTGTCTAAACCTTGCAATTATATAAAGGTTATTATTGATAGTATATATATATATATCCTAGTTACACCAATAGGTGTAATATACAATGGCATAAGGGGGGAAGAGTGGGATGCATGTAAACAAATTTTTTTAACTTTTTAAGGAAACTACTAAAATGACTGACATACATTAGATAAATGATACATTGCAAATCTAGACCGTTAATTATTAGGTTTTAGGTCTAATGGTGGATATTTTGTTGGCCTGTCTTGCCCTAGAATGTAATCCTATTTTATGAGGGCGTTGTATTACAACTGCGGTAGAAAGAGATGGTGATGTATTTTGGGAGTCTAATAGCAATTGTGTTGTCTCTTGATCTCTGAGTGGCGATACTCCTGTGAGAAGCTTGCTCTGCAAGTATATTTTAATCTTTATGATTTACTAAATAATATATTCAGTGGCTTTTGGAGTGTGGGGTTTTTCTCCCAAAAGGGTTTTCCCCATGTAAATGACTGTGTTGTGGTATGCATGATATTTGTGTTTATTTCTGTTTAAGTTTCTATAACTATTAAAGATCTATAAAATTTTTGCATTATTCTCCTCTCAAGATTAGTGTTGGAAGTTGTTCTGCTACCTTAGCTTCCTTTCAAATTTGAGTATTTATATTTTGATTTTTCATTTTATTTTCAAGTGAATAGGCTTGCATCAACTTGTTCAATGAACAAACTGATGTAGGGTTGTTCACTTCAAATAAATAACTTTGATGAAATGTTACATGTGACTAAAATAGTGAAGTTATATTATTTGTTTGATTAAACTAAAACCTAGTTAAAATAAACTCCAAAATGAGAATTATTGTGATAATTTGAAATACATTCTAGCTTCATTTGTGTTGGTATCATTTTATGAATGTTGTGTATTACAGTTAAGAAATAAATAGTAGTGTGTAAACATATGACACACATATCCATGTTAGGAATGAAATTATACTAACAAATTTGTCCAAAGTAATGCAATGTTCTATGTATTTTCAATTCACAAGTATCTACTAGTTTACATATCAATTATATGCCAAGTAGCTAGAGGGTATCTAAGGTATGCATGGAATACTATATGTCATAGTGTAGTACTCATACACTTAGTTAATGGATTGGCATGGTACTATGGTAGCTACTATAATTTTCCACCCTCATAGAAGAGTAGGGCCACTTCTATTTCAAAAATGTATGGGGAATTGTCAGTTTATGGTTGGAGGTGAATTTCTTGAATTATACTCAAGATCCTCCACATAACTTGAAAGATGTAGATTGCTTACACTCATTCAAAGTTAGATTTTATTCTATTGTTCATATATGAACTTTGGAATCTTATATGCTTTATATCTGGATATTATGTTTTAATATTTTCTCCAAAATATTGTATGCATGTATTAAAATAAATTGTATGTAAAAGTGAAAATAGTACCTCATGATTTTGTTATTAATTTATAAAAGGATAATACAAATATATTTGGATTTCAATGAAGGAAGATAAATGTGTTTCATAGAATGTTAATTATTTCTACTTTACTTTAATAAATGTTACAATAAACACACACACACACACACATATAATATACAAACACACACATTTCAATGAAGGAAGATAAATGTGTTTCATAGAATGTTAATTATTTCTAGTTTAATTTAATAAATGTTACTATACACACATATAATATATAGACACACACATATCAATGAAGGAACATAAATGTGTTTCATACTTTAATAAATATTATAACACACACACACACACCCATGTATACACACACATATACACACACTTTTGAACGATCCAAATAGAAAAGTAGATCAAATTTTAATTGCATTAAATGTAACTAGAGAGAGGATAGTGGCTTTAAAGCATGAAGTTTGAGTACCTTGGGATCATAAAGAAGTTGAGAAAAAGCATGATATCATTGTTAATAATAGACATGATGAATGTCATCAAGAGCAACCAGCGGTGGAGTTTTTAAACTCCAAATTGCACCATTGCGGCACTAAACAGCACCACTACGGCGCAAAGAGGAAATTAGCGGTGCACTTTAAACATTGAGCGGCGCTATAATAGTGCCGCTAGAGGTGAGCTCTCCTTAAAAGGAGTAATAAATGTGTTAAAATAAAAAAATGAAGCTTCAGTTAGGGTCACATATCGAGGCACCAATGCCAGGTGGCCGCTGGTGGGTCCAAACTCAGTCAAAAATATGCAGAGGAAGCTATCGTTGCACCATATCGTGAGGAGGTCAGAGCTCAAATCTCGAGGTTTGCTAGCAGAGGTGTGTGAAAATGACTTGAAGGTGACCCCTCGGGCCCCTTTTAAGCCTGAAAATTAGGGTTTTTGACCCTCTAGGGTTGTCCTACTAGGGTTTTGGACCCCTGAACCTATTTTCGTCTGTTCGAGGCTTGTTTTTCATCGTTTTATTATGTTTAGACATGTTTTTAGTCTCCCGGACCCCTTTCGGACCTGTCGGGCAATTTGTCACTTTTTTCGCGAGATCACCCAAAAAATTAAAATTTTCGTCCGATCTCTCGAGGGGGCATTATAATGGCATGTTTTCTCTCAGTGGGGAAAATTTTTAAATATCAATTTTTTTTTTTTATTTTGATCGAGATCGTGTATTCTTTGAACCAACACAACGAGTGCATTGCTTCAAAGAGGGGCAAAATGTAGACATCAAAAATATACTGATTGACATCATGCACCTGATCCCGACTTACTAACATCATTTCTTCTTAAATCATTCATCGGTCTAACTGTTTAATCAAATTCCCCTATCTGATTAAATTCATCGTATCTCTCTTGGTTAAATAAATCACTTTATCTGAATCAAGTCAATCTCCTATTAATTAAATCAACCCATCTGATCTAATTATCCCTATTTAATTAAATAATCAATTTATTTGATTAAATCCCTAAAGTCTATCCATTAAATTAAATAAATTTAAACCTTATTTGATTTAATCTAACACCATCCCTTTTTTAATTAAATAAATCAAAATCTTTATTTAATTAGCCTTTTATCATATTCCTCTCTTATCTAATTTAAATAAATCCATACATCTAAGTCAAATAAGTCACATCATCTAATCTCCTATTAAATTAATTAACCCTTGATTAATTTAATCTAATCTCATGTCACATCCTCTAGATAATGCAAGTTGCACATGAAAATATATTTAATTCATTTATTATTTTCCTCACAAGGCATCTTTTAGAATATTCTCTCAATTTGAATTCAAAAATTCCAAGTCAACATGTACATCCAACAAGGCATTTAAAACCTCTTACATGTCCTTTGCCTTGAGCCAAGTGGCATTTATTGCATTTTCCCTTCCCTCTTGCATGCCATTTCAACAAATTTGAATTTCAAATAATGGCATTTATTGGCACAAACCCCAAATCTTGCACAACCATCATCCATTCATAGCTTGACAAGTGGCACCATATCATTGGATAAATGTTAGTCCCACATTGCTCAAATTTGGGCATTCATCCATCTTGAAATCCTATAAATGAAGAGTTCCTCTCCTCATTTTATCATCCACAATCCAAGCAAAGTTACCATGCTAAAATACTTAGCCATTTCCATTCATCATTCGAATTCTTAGCTAGGCTTTTTGCAATTTGGCTTGGAGTTCTCATCTTCTCATCAAAGTGGATCAACATCATCTTCAACATTCGAATCTTGCATCATAGGAATTGGGAAAGGGCCAATTTTCACATCAAATTGGCACCAATTCCCCCATGGGATCAAGTGTTTGCTATTTGAATTAGGATTGAATCAAGTTTTTATCATTTTCTTTGTGTTCTTCATTATTTTCATTCCTAGTTTAATTTGTAAATGGATTTCATGGGGAATCCTTGTTTTAGCTTGCAAATCCTTGTGTACCTCGTTTATTCATGTTGTTTTGCAGGTACTAGAAAAAGGGTTCACACATTTGGCGCAAGAAGGAGGGGTTGACATCAACATTTCTAACATTTTCTCAAAATTTCCGCGTTTTCTTGACACACAGGAAATTCCAATGCTGGCTCGTCAGCATCGTTGTTTTAGCACCGCAGGCTCATCAGCGTCGCTATTTTAGCACCGTGGGCTCGTCAACGTCATTGTTTTAGAGCCGCTAGACTCATCCTACCAAAAAATTCAAATCCTAAACTCCGCCGCTAGACTCGCTGATCTGCATCAGTTTCAAAAAATTCTAAACTCTGACGCTTTTAGAAATTGTGACGCTGAGCGAAACAATGACGCAATCATGCTCTCTATCCCAACACAGAGTGTCACTGACTGGTAAGCGGCATTGTAAGAGCGACACTAGGAGGAAAAAAATAGTGATGCCTTCACGAGTTGTGATGCTGGGAGACATTAAAAGGGAAAATTTTTATTTTTTTAGCACATGTGTTTAATGATTGCTTCTTCCTCTGTTTTCTGCTTTTTAAATTTTTGTGTTTTTCCAGAATCTAACTGTTTTTCGCCTTTGTAGGTTGGAAGCCAAAAAGTAAAGGAAGAAGGAGCAGGGTGATGATATCTTGTCCAATCAAAGTGTTTTTAAACACTTAAGTGTTTGTTTAACACTTCCTTAGGAATTTGTCATCTTTTCATCTTTAGAACACTAGCTTTCATTTAGGCTTAAAAAGAACCTTTCAATTCCATTTTTTTTCTTGCAAAGGTTAAAACGAACAATAAGACCAACAACTTACTAGATTTCATTTATTGGATTAAAAAAATTGAATAAATGTCTTTCACTTGTCATTTGGTGCTCTAAAATGAACTCACATATTGCTTTGAGGATCTAAAAAGAACAAGTATAGTTGTGTTTTTTGTGAGGGCTTACTTAGACTAAAGGCATTGGAAAAGGATGTATGCACTTCTCTCGTGCTTTATAGCGATCTTGAGAATCAAAGGGTCTTTTCCATGACTTTGGCTTAAGACAAAGCAATCACCTCCACACTTCAATTTGGGCTTAAAATTGAACAAACTATTATGCGAGTGTGAGTGGGGACTTTGTTGCATACATTCTCTCTCCTTGTTGCCAACAAGGATTGATCGAGTTACGAATATTATTCTTCATTCACTTTTGTTTATCCTAGAGGGTCTGCCTTGGGGAAAAAGTAATCACCCAAGGGAATGACTCAAACGGTAACACTCTAAAGCCAAGAGTATTTCCAGTCAGGATATAAATGTGGATATTGGAAGAAATGCCAATATCATGCGGTTGACTCTGACAAGATGGATCTGAAAGGGAACTCTTGCCACATTGGGTCAACTCTTACGAATGAAAAGTCCTTACTAAAACCCATGTGCTAGAATTTTCCAAAATCCTTTTTATCTATTTGTTGGTGCAAGAACGGTCGTTCTGAAGCCACCCCACACTTTTACGATCTTCTAGTAGAGATGGAAAGCATGCCATGGGAGTTTCATGGGTGTTGATGCTTGGCTGCCCCATATAAGTGAGTGTCGTGGAGGGGAGCTAGTGGGATCAAACATCTAACCATCCGCTAGAGATAAGCGTAGTTGGACTTGTCGAAGTGGGAATCCAACAAATATTGTCTTACACATCCATAGGATTGTACTTATTCTTGGGTTACAAAATGCATTGCTTGATCGAAAACATCATGAAAACAAACACTTAACATCATCCAAATTTCAAACTCTTTTGAAGACAAATACCATTGACACAATCCATATGTTATTGTTTTCCCTTGGGATTCACATCCTTAGAGGTTTCTAAGCATTGGATTAGATCTCAATTTGTCTCCTTAAGTAAACAATAGGGAAACCCTTTGCCTTAAGTTCATTAAATTTCCACATAACATATCTTTTGGGGTTTGAAGAAATTAAAACATAGGACATCTTAGTTTGAAAACCTAATTGAAGAAAGTGTTTTTGGTAAAATTAAGGCATTAAGCAAAGCTAAGCAAAATGAACTTTCATATGTGTTGAAGACTCCAAATCCCAAAGCACAAATCATTGATTGAAAATCCAAAAAATTAATGTTCAAATGAAATCATTTCTTGGTTACAAAGGTCATTAGGAAGCATTTGCATGCTCTTCAATACCTAGATCTAGGTAAACAAAGTGTCCTTTTTAGGTTCATCTTAGGATCAAAACATTATCAAAATATTTTTCATCCATCTATCCAAAACATCAAAACAAAATCCATCTCATCATCACCTTTTGGGAAAATCTTGAAACTAGGCTCTATGACAAAATCAAAATCATCCAAATCATTGAGACAAAATCCTTGAAATTTTTTATCAAAACACCTTTGGCTAGGTATGTGTAAATGCATCCTTTTGCATATGCTTAGTCAAAGTTATCAAAATCATCTTGTCTAGCTTAGTGTATGTAGATGAATCCTTCTCCATATGCTTAGTGAAACAATCATCTTGTTTGAATAGGTGTGGGTAGATGCATCCTTCTCCTCACACATATTCAAATTATCATCCTTTGGACAAAGCTATCCCTTAGATCATCATCCAACATCTTAGGGTCTTTTTGTTCAAAATCAAAATCCAAAATCAAAACCAAAATCAAGGACAAAATCTCAAAAGTCTCAAAATCCAAAACCAAGGATCAAAATCCAAAGTCTTAAAAAACCTAGTGTCTCATTCAAGATTGATCAAAGGTAAAAAGCATCCATATCATTCATCCACAACATCATCATCATATCATCACCTTTGATCCTCAAAAGCATCCTAAAACTTTCACTTTGGGACATAAAATAGAAATCAATCCAAAGAATCAAGAGACTCATCTCCCATATTCTTGATCCTTGTTTTATGGTCCAAAAAAGATCTCAATACAAGAAGAGTATGGAAGCCAACAAAGAAACACCCGCTTCAATTGATCTTAGCCAAACCAACGTAGAAATGAATCCAACAGAATCAAGCAACCCATTGACCCTCTCATCATTGCAACATCCACAAGAAGAAAATCAAGGAGAGGACCTCACTTTCAGAATGTCTTGCAAAGAAATGACAGAAATGCTCCAAAATCTGGATAACCATAGAATCATCAACATCATGATGAGACTTAACCCTTCGTTGTACATGCTTGAACTAGCAAAACAAGGGGCCAAGTTGCCTTCAAATTTTGATGTGAGTACTATCGTGGACACATCCTTTCCCCCAATTTCATCCACCATCCCCATTTCATCTACACCCCCATCTCAAAACGTCACACAAAACATTCCACAAATCACAACATCGTTTGCTCCAACCCAACCAAATGTCAACAAGGGAAACACATTCCTCAATGCTCTTCAATCACATCCCCTTGTTAATAATCAAAACGTAGACGCAAACTCCACATTGGAACAAAACATATCCAAAAACCCATTACACAAAATTGTTCCTTTCACATTCCATCACGATCCATCGTCATCATTTTTTCACGCAACTCCCCAAACACCTCTTCTCACAAATTCACAAGAAGAGGGAGATACGTTCGGACTAGGGGGCTTATTCAACACCATGACGTTTTCACAATAACTCACGCCCCTTACATTTCCACCTCTTTCGCCATTGCCATTATCATCCGCACCACTCCTTGGTTTAGGGCTTCCTCCCCTACCAAGTATCAATCAAACCTACATCCCAACCATCAATCAAAGCATTGCACCAAACACTCAAAATTTATCGTTGATATTGCAACAACAAACAATAAATACACAAGCAATGGTGACCTCATCAAACACACCCCTAACATCACAAAGCATGGTCTCACAAGGACCAATCACATCAATACCATTATCCAACACCCAAAACATCAACACAACATCATCATCTACCACCATTCCAAATCCACCACCACCTCCACCACCACCAATGTTCACCACATCAAGCCAATACGACGTAGCATTGCAAGCTGCTTTTCAAAGAGGATACCAACAAGTCCAAAAAAAAAAAGCCGTGCAACAAGCTGCGCAAGCTCAAGCTTTATTGCAATAGCAACAACAACAAGCCGCCCAAGCCACACAAGCATTGCAAGCACAAAAGGTCGTGCAAGCACAAATTTTATTACAACAAGCTGCACAAGCACAAGTAGTACAAGCTCAATCCCAAGTGCAAGTGCAAGCTCAATATCAAACACAACAAGCACAACCACAACCACAACTTCTTGCACAAGCAGCACAATTGCAGGCATATCAACAAGCATTGAGGCAATACCAAGAGCAACAAGAAGTAGCAGAATTAGTAGCCCAACAACAAGTGTTGTTGGAACAACAGCAAGCACAACAACAAGCCCAACAACAAGTGTTGTTGGAGCAGCAACAAGCGCAACAACAAGCACAAATCATAGCGCAACAACAACAAGATCAACAACAGGCATCGTTCATACAAAAGCAAGTAGAAGCCTACTTCACTCGACAGAACATGCAGATACCATCAAACAACGCACTGACCAACCCATCCATCCAAACCACAATTCAAACACCTCAAAACACTTTCATCCCACCCCTTGATCCCCAGAATGATGTGACGACACAACTCAGGTTACTCTCGCAACAAGTGCTCGACCTTCAATCAGGGCAGACAACCAAAATGCCAAGCAACTTGTGTCCCTATCCATTTGATAGGAGCCTAGACATGAAACCATTCCCCAAGGGATTTGAAATCCCCAAATTTGACAAATATCGAGGGATGGGAAACCCTGAAGATCACATCAGGGAATTCCAGGTTCATTGTAGGGAGGTCGCATATGACGATACTTATCTGGTGTGGCTATTCCCTAAGAGCTTGGTAGGTCCCACTATAGAATGGTTCTCTCGCTTACCTTCAGGCATTAGAACATTCAAAGAAATTAGAGATGCATTCATTAGGAATTACGCATGTAACATTGCAATGGATGTCAGTCTCGAAGAACTATCGGCTCTAAACCAAGGAAAGAATGAATCTTTCATTTCATTCCTTCAATGATGGCGATCCAAGGCCAACCGGAGCAAGTGGACCATGCTAGAAGAACAAGAAGTCTGCACAATCATAGCCAACCTTGAAATCCACCTGTCATTTCATCTCAAGGTTCAGGGAATCACCACATATGACCAATTGATCTCCAAGGCACTTAGCATCGAAAGAGCCCTTATGACTCAACCTGCTGAATCAACGTCATATCATGAACATCAAAACAACCGCCCACCATCGAATTACAATGATAAACCTTGAACATGGGCAAGAAACAAGAATGTTACTAATGATGGTGTCGTCGATGCCAAGGTGGTCATTAGTGGTTCTCACCAACATACACCTGCACCGCAAATCCAATCACAATGCCAAAACACTCATCATACAACATACCAAACCAATAATCCCACCATCAATAACCTTATTGACCAAAGGGGACCTTCCCAATGCAAAACTTATCCAAAATGTAAATACGCTATTTTGGGGGAACCATTGGAGGATATAATGAAAATTTGATAGACGAAAAACTTATCAAACCTCCCACATTCAAAAATTACCAAGAACCCAATGTCAAACCCCCTTGGTATAACGAGAATCAACTTTGTGAATTTCACAAAATAAAAGGTCACACCACAAACAATCGCATGAGACTCAAAAACATTATTCAAGATCTCATTGACAAGAAAATCATAAACGTGGAACAACCTACTAGAAATTAGGACCTTAAAATCTACAAGAATCTGATGTCGAATCATGGCAACAAAGGGAATAAAAATGATAAAGGGAAGGGCAGTGTAAATCATGTGTACGAAATAGTCGTTGCTTCCCTAAATGAGGACTGCATGCTCATCACCATCAAGGGTGCCCATGCCAAAGATTGTGGAGTCACCACAAGAGGCGGCAAAGTCACCATTGCAGGATCATCCCAACCTAACAGAGTCCCTTCATCTAGAGCGATTCTGCATACCTACAATGTTGTAGAACAACTCAAGAGAACCCCAGCACACATCTCCATCATGGAGTTGTTAAAAATCTCATCAATGCATAAAAAGATCCTTGAGGAAGCATTAGCCTCATCCACTGTCCCCGCAGATCTCAATGCGGAGCAATTCCAAGCTATGGTCAGAAATATCATAACGCCTAATCTCCTTACATTCTCTGACCAAGATTTCCCCACCCAACCATCTCACAACCATGCACTTCACTTAGAAGCCATTGTCAACAAGAGCAAAATCAAAAGGGTTTTGGTGGATGGAGGTGCAAGTTTAAACATCTGTTCTCTCAGCCTCATCAAGCAGTTGAAAATATCAGAAGATTCCATTGACAAAAGAAAGGGCATAACAATAAGAGCATATGATGACCAAGAAAGAGTATCTCAAGGCATGATTAAACTCCCTATTCAAGTAGGGCCAATGCTCATGGAAACCACCTGTAAGGTCTTGGACCTCGAATTGCCATACAATATCCTCCTGGGATGCCCATGGATTCATGCGATGAAAGCCGTAGCATCAACCTTCCACCAATGTGTGAAATTTACACATAATGGACAAGAGGTTACTGTCCATGGAGATCCTGATCCATTTTCATATTGTAAGAATCTTGAATCCAAGTATTACAAAATACCCCAAGTGCCAAAGAATGATGAAGGCCCATCCACACCATACATCAACCCTACAAATCTTGCATCCACTTCTGCGACAGAGACACCTGCCATCCCCACCATCCCCACCATCTCTGATATCAAGCTCATCATCCAAGAGGATGATTGTGGAAGCTACAAAATCCCTAACAATGCTTTTGTGATAGGAGAGTTACCACAATCTCTTAGATCACGGGGACGCCCACAAGAAAATCAAGCTTCCACATCACAAACCTATCCTAAAAATTATCCTGAATTTACAAGATGGGGAGACTTTGGTCATGAGGTTATTGAAGCAGATCCATCTCACATGTTATATCAAGATGAAAGACCGGCAACTAATTTACCAATGGACGAAAGAAGCAAGGGCCTACACATGATGCTTGCAATGGGCTATGACCGAAATCAAAGACTGGGACAAAATGACAATGGGCTCATAATACCTATCATGCCAGAGACGCAACCCATAACAAATCTTGGTCTTGGATGTGCCACTCTAAGAATAACCATATGTGGCCAGAGTCCTCCAGTTAGAATGGTTAATATTTCTCCTCAGCTAGTGCTAGTACAAGTACACTCACCAATAGTCACAGAAAGGGACACACATAATTTTATAACTGAGCCCTACATTAGTAGCGATGGTGAAGATACCTTATCCAACCTACCTAGGCTATTTGAAGATACCACCTTGTGTATGATTAGTACCATATCCTTTGAACCAGATAGTCAAAATCATGAGATTCATTTAACCTACCCCCAACTGATCGACTATGACCAACGAGGACCACCAGTTCTTGACACATTTAAAAATGATGAAGCGCTCTTAGAATTCATGGGATTGAGGGATAACATTCAAGATGGAGACCACAAGGCAGGGTTTATAATGGAGTTGGACACACATTCCTATTACGGGGAAATGATTAAATCCTTCAGTCGCAAAAGTGAGAAACTAAGAATCATATCCAAGTCCTTGAGTGAAAACCACACTGTGGCACTCTTTGACAAGAAAATAGTAAAAAGAAAGGACGTATCCAACGGTGAAAACCTCTCTGAGGCGCCCAAGGATGAAGGATTCAATCTTCCTCTAAGAGCTATTCACCAGCAAAAGTTAGCAGTCTTGGCTGAAAAATGCAATCCGGTCAACATAGGAACAGAGGAGACCCTGCATATCACATTCTATGTAGAATCACTATTAACAGAAGAGCAAGAACTCCTAGCAGCATTCCTAAAGGAAATACAAATAAAATTCGCATGGAGTTATGCTGATATGCCAGGGCTAGATCCAAAGACTGTGGTCCATCATTTGGAAGTATATCTAGAAGCAAAGCCGGTCAAACAGAAGCTTCGAAAAATGCATCCCCAAATCGCTTTGTTAGTCAAAATGGAGCTCAAAAAATTGTTAGATGCAGGATTTATCCGACCAATTGATTATCCTGAATGGGTGTCAAATTTGGTACCTGTTTCAAAACCTGATGGAGCTATCAAAATATATAGACTTCAGAGATTTGAACAAAGCATGTCCCAAGGATGATTTCCCGCTTCCCAACATCGACATGATAGTAGACATGACAGCAGGACATGAGATGCTATCACTAATGGATGAATTTTCAGGATACAACCAGATCATGATAGCAAAGGAAGATCAACATAAGAGTACCTTCACTTGTCCATGGGGGACCTACTGTTGGAACATGATTCCATTCAGCCTAAAGAATGCAGGAGCAACCTATCAAAGGGCCATGACACTGATATTCCATGACATGATTCATAAAACAGTCAAAGACTATGTCGACGACATTCTAGCTAAATCAAGGAAAATACAAGATCATATAGCAACCCTAAGTGTTATCTTTGACAGACTGGAGGAATACAAAGTCAGACTAAATCCCAAGAAGTGCATCTTCAGCATACAATCAGGTAAATTGCTAGGATACATAGTCTCCATGAGGGGTATCGAGGTGGATCCGGTGAAGGTGAAAGTAATCCTTGAGATGGAAGCGCACCAAAGACATTAAAACAACTGAGAGGCCTCCAAGGCCGACTACAATCCATCTGACGGTTCATAGCACAACTGGCAGACAAGCAGAATCCATATTCTCACCTACTCCACAAGGGGGTAGCATACAAATGGGATACAAAGTGTGAAGAGGCATTTAACAAAATCAAGGAATATGTACTAACACCACCAGTGTTAATGCCACCTATCCCGAGGAAGCCATTGATCTTATATGTGTCAGCAACAGCAACAGCCCTTGGAGCTCTCCTAGCTCAGCATGATGAAAATGGAATGGAGAGGGCTATCTACTATATCAGTAGAACAATGGTCGATCACAAGCTAAATTACTCATTCATCGAGAAAGCTTTCCTCGCAGTAGTGTTCACATCCCAAAAATTTAGACATTACATGTTGGCACACAAGATAAAGCTCATCATGAAAATTGATCCCCTCAAATATCTCCTATTAAAGGCAATGCTCACAGGCAGAATGGCAAAATGGGTAATGATATTATTAGAGTACGACATTGAGTATGTGGAGCAGAAAGCCATTAAAGGTCAAGTTATTGTTGATCAACTAGCAGAAGCACCTATGTATTATGAGAATCCCCTTGTCTCAGAGTTTCCAGATGAGTCTATTTTTAACCTAAACGTCGCTGATCACTGGAAACTATACTTCGACGACTCATATACACAACACGGATCAGGAGTTGGTGTCTTCTTCATCACCCCACAGGGGGACTACATACCAAGGTCATACAAACTAGCATTTCCTTGCACAAATAACATAGTAGAATACGAGGCTTTGACTATAGGTCTTAGTTTAGCAGTGCAATGGAATATCATAGCCCTCAAAGTCTATGGAGACTCTCAGTTGATTATAAATCAGGTCAATAATGAATATCAGACTAAGGACGATAAGCTCACTCCATACAAGAAATTGGTGGAGACTCTAAAGGAATCCTTCATTGACATAACATTTGAGCAGATTCCAAGAACCAACAATAGAGCAGCAGATGTGATGGCAACAATTGGATCCTTGCTGAATATCCCTAACAATGTCCCAAGATACGAATTCTTGATTGAGCAACTTCTCGTTCCCGCATTTGAGGTACCGAAATCAGAATTCGTGTGTGAAATCATTGGTCCTAGTGATCCTTGGTACCATGACATCTACACATATCTTCACATAGGAGTCATACCCATTGACCTCCCATCAAACCTTAAACGAACCTTTATAAAAAAAGGCATCCAGATTTGTCATCCTAGGTGATACCTTATACCGTAGAAGCATAGAAGGTACCTTGCTATGTTGTTTAAATGCTAAGGAGGCATTAACTGCTCTAACCGAGGTTCATAACGGTATTTGTGGTTCACACTCAAGTGGAATGACCATTGCCAAGAAATTGTTGAGGATGGGGTATTATTGGCCCACAATTGAAAGAGAAGCACATGATCATGCTAAAAAGTGTTTACAATGTCAGTAGCATGGGGATCTCATCCATGCTCCAGCTCAAGAGCTTCACTCGATCGTCACACCATGGCCCTTTTCCTAGTGGGGACTTGATCTCATTGGAAAAATCACACCTACCTCATCCAATGGCCATAAGTTCATCATAACTACAACTGAGTACTTCACTAAGTGGGTGGAAGCCATACCCATGATGTATATCACTAGGAAGGAAATCTCAAAATTTATCCTAAACTATCTCATCTGTCGTTATGGTGTCCCACAAGCCATTATCTCAGATAATGGGACACCATTCAAGAACCAGGAGGTTCGCGACTTGTGTGAGAAATTCAAAATCCAGAATCGCTTCTCCACCCCATACTATCCCCAAGGCAATGGCCAAGCAGAAGCCACAAACAAAACCATCCTCAAAATCCTTAAGAAAATAGTCAAGGATGCAGGTCGTGACTGACATCTATAGCTTAATCCCGCCCTCTAGGCTTATTGAACCAGCATCCGCACACCCATTGGCGCCACCCCATTATCCTTCATCTGCAAATCAGAAGTCGTACTCCCCATTAAGATCGAGCTCCCATCCCTCAGAATATCATTGCAAAATCTCATCACTGATGAGCACTATTGGGTATCAAGACTAAATGAGCTAGAGTTACTAGATGAGAGAAGGATCAATGCTTTGAATCACTTGCAAGTCTATCAGAATAGACTTAAATGAAGCTACAATAAGAAAATCAGAAGCAGGACTTTCCAAATTGGAGAATTGGTCTTGAAAGAAAATCAAAAGAATTTCCCAAATCCCAGCAGCAAAGGCAAGTTCGAACTTAACTGGCTAGGAACCTTTGTCATAACAACAAGTTATAAATTAGGGGCATATCAGCTATCAACACCCAAAGGGGAACCTCTGCAGGAGCCCATGAATAGCTCCCATCTCAAAAAGTTTTATGCTTAAATCTTTCAAAGTATAGAACCAAAAAAATCCAAAAAAATCAGAAAAAGTCCTGAAAAAATGGTTACTTTGGCGAAAACCTGGCAAACAGGCGTCTTGGTGACAAACAAAAAAAATCAAAAAAGCAAAAATCCAAAAAAATCCAAAAAAAAAATCAAAAAAAGCATCAAAAAAATCGCCCTCTAGTGAAAACCACTTTGGTGGCACTTTGGGCAAGTACCTTGGTGAAAACGTGGAAAACATGCACCTTGCGTAAATAAGCACTTTCCATCCACCTGGATCTCTATGGCTTGTTCGGCATCATCCATCCATTTCACTTCCGTCATCCATCGCATTCCATATCTCCATCCATCACTCATCCACTCGCATTCGCACCATAGCTTGGTCATGTGTTCATATCATGATCCCTCCTAGTACTACTTGGCCCATCCTCAAGGTCAGTTTGTCCTGCCTCTATCGAAGTAGTCTATTACATCATGCTGGGGGCATGTTCTCATTGGATCGGATTCGTGTATGGTCTTAAAGTTCTCAAAACACCAGAAAAATCCAAAAACATCAAAATTAGAAAAAAGCCAAAAACATCAGAAAATCCAAAAACATCAAAACATCATAAAAAAGCCAAAAACAACAAAAAATAAAAAAAACCAAAAACATTCAAAATATATCAAAATCCAAAAATAGGTCAAAAAGATCATGTGAAAAGCCAAAAACAAGGTCGTCTTGTTGAACTACGTCATCTCTGAGCTTGAACGTAGGCAAGGTTGATCTTTGATCATCCCCCAAGACATTTAGGTCAGTCATATAGGAGTTTGTCATAATAAACTAACATTTCATCATGTATATCGTCGTCTGTAAATCAGTCAAGTCATCAGTCGAACTACGTGGTATCTACGTATATAATGTAGGAAAGGCTCATCTGTCGATCAGCCCTCGAGACCCCTAGGATAGGTCTTTAGGTTAGTCTCTTGGTCAAAATCTTAGAAAATCCCAAAAACATCAAAAAATCAAAAATCAAAACATTTGCAAAATCTCAAAAATATCATAAAAACAGCCTCAAAACATTCCAAAAAACATCAAAAACATCCAAATATTTGAAAAAATCCACCCGCCTCATCTCGCTTGCACCCGCAATAACACCATCCATAATAAACTGATCATCATCATCAACCTTTGGCGAAACAATTGGAAACAATTCTAGTAGTTTAACAATAGAGCTCAAAAACATCAAGTCTTAAGTCTAAGTCAGTGCACAAGCAAGCTGGTTATCTCTTCGTATTAGTAACACATCATCTGAAATGGTCTCATATCAATCATCCTTTATAAACAAAATGACATGCCACCATCCACTAACATGTCCTAGGATGAATCCTTCCTACAATGGGCATTATCTTTTGGCAATAAGTTTCATTCATCATCCTTAGAAAACACATCCTCTTTCCATTAGCGGTTTTGAAGAGCATCAGTTTGTTTGTTTACTTGGTCTTTATCTTTTAACTTATCTTATTTGCACTCGTTCCAAGGACGTCTTGATGATATCCCAAAATAGAGGATTTAGAGAAATAGGAATGGGGCAATGATCATTATCTTTTGTCTGTTGTGCTTGTTGGACATTCTTGCAATATAACCTTGGCAAATACTTGCTTTGTTAGGTATGTATGGAAGAGGTCTAGGGCAACTTGTTGACTATTACAGGGATAGGTTTACCTTTCCGTGTTTTGGTCCGAGGTGTCTGAAACTTTTGAGGTGCATCCTAGCAAGGTTTTCGTATGTCAGGTGTGAACAAGAATACTCCTATTTGATTGTCGAGTCAAAGTCCATCACACTAAGTACCATGCCATCCTGGTTTGCTATACCTTGATGCATCGTACCACGTGTGTTATCAAACATAAGAAAATTTGGCCCTTTGAAAATCCCAATTCCTCGGTAAGTAATCATCATAATCATCATCATCATCTGCATTTGTGTCATCATGTGTTTTGTTGAAATAACTTCTCCTTTTCTCACTAACTGCGCTAACAAAGTATTATGATAGTTGATCACCATCACCATCACCGTCATTGATCTTGCATCCACAAATCATTAGCATATTGCATAACATATCATATAGGAAACGTACACATTGCATTTTAAATAGGTTCATTCATGACATCACATTCCACCCACTACATTACATTTCATGGCATTACACTGATCATTGCATAAAGTATTCATTTTCATTTCATAACCATTTCATATTACCATTACATAAATCACCGCATAATATGAACGAAAGCATCTCATAATCATCATAATCATAAGCAATAGGTATATAAGCAGTTAATTCATTACGCATCAGCATATAACCTTGCAGTAACATACCATTGCATCACATACATCATCATTTAGGATAATAACATTAGTTATTCTAAGCATCTCATACCATCATTTCATTTGCATCATATCACAGCCATTGCATCATATCACATTCATCCATAAATCATCTCATAATAAGCATTTTCACACACCATCACGTATACCATAGATCATATCATATATCACATTTTGCATTGGCATAAAATAAATCATCATATAGATAACATTATTACACATCATATCATAGGTTAGCATAATATAGATATGTTAGTCATAATCATTGTATGCATTATTAGAAATAAATGCATCCATAGGAACACCATTGCAAAGCATATAGAAATAAACCATCCATGCATAAATAAAAGTACACGATACATCTCATCAAAATCGGCTCATATATATATCATATCATCAACTATCATAGTACAAATAATAATCGGATCACTATACATATGTGTCAATCAGTACAAAATGCCCATTGGGCTATAAAAAATGAGCCCATAAAGCATAAAAGGTACATCATAAAATCTGGATCAAGGCCGATCTCCATGGATGCTTCCCTCGCCCCTATCACCGTGACCCTCTTGTGGTCTCTGACTAGCCCACTCTGAATACTCTGGGACCCAATCTACTCTAGGTACGTAGTTGTGGTAGGCCCGACGGTAGTACTCTATCTCTCAAATAGCATCTCTGTAAGATCATACCGGCACAGTACCCTGGGATGAGGAGGCTGTCATACTCTCAATCTGCTGTCTGTGGCCTAGCTCTGTCACTACCTGTAGCTCTGCAGCCTTCTCTGCTGCATAGCCTGATCCCTCTCTGCTCTAAGTTGCTCCCTCTCAGCCCGTGCCTGGTCTCTCTCAGCCGTCACTGCCTATACCTATGCCTGTAACTGCAAAATCAAGGCATCTCGTGCATTTGCCTGCCCTGCTAGTTGTGCTCGTGGATGAGCATGAACCTGACCCTCACCCTCGGCTTGTGGTGGTGGGACTGGCAGATCCTACTGTTGGTCCTGCATGGGGAAATCTCCCTGACTTGGTGGAACTAGGGGCACCTCTAGCGGATCCTGTCGGATCTCGATCCTTAGTCCTCACCCTTGCACTCGTCCTCTACCCCTACCTCTAACCTTGTATGCCTCTAGATCCTCACCTAGAACAGTCAACCAAAGAGGAGGTCTGAACCAGTCTCTGTAGGCCTGTGTGGTGCCTAGATCTACCAAACCCTGATTGTAAGCCCAAGGTCAGACCACCAAGTGTCGAAATCTATCAACCACCTCCACGGTAGGAATACCAGGCCCCCATGACACCTATGTCATGCTGAGTTCAAAGACAGCCACATAACCATCATCAGGCCGATCCTGTGGCTCCCCAAACTGACATTGTACATGCCCAGGTAGGTATCTCTCTATCATCATGTACTCTCGGCCCTGCATGTATCAATCTTGAGGGCAGTAGAAGAGCTGATCTGCATCATCAGCCCATCTAGGCTGACCGAGGTATGGTCTCCAAGTGAACACAAGCATCTCATCTATGACCCGCCTCCAGTAGGGGATCCCGTGCTCTCCAGTGTGTGTGGACACACCACCTCTGTATCGTGTCACCAGGGCATCCTCTGCCCCCATCGAAACTAGAACGACCCGTGGACATAGCACAAAAATGTGCTCCCACGCCCAAATATGCAGAAGTGTCACCCCAGCTCCCAGCGCTCTGCTATCCATGTATGCATACTCGTGGAGATCCCTGTAAAGTGAGGCTAGAAGGATGAGCCCCCACATGAACTGAACTAGCATGTCCCAGACCATCCTCTCCCAGCAGTATCCCCATCCAGGACTAAAATACGACCCTCGTTTATCTGGGGCAACCAAACTTGAAGTGATCGTTGCAACGGCCCAAAGGAAGGGAGGTGCTATAACTTTGTACCTCTCCAATTCGATCTGACCCTCGCAGTAAATAATATCTCGAGTGGCGAGGACTCGAGTACAGTACTCCTCCATATCATAGATCACCCGGTGACCATGAATGGGCAATCGTAGTATGCGCCAGATGTCCTCCAATATGACGGTTGCCTCACTAGTGGGAAGATGAAATGATGACGTCTCGTTGTGCCACCTCTCGGCCAGTGCTGATAGCATCCCAAGATGTGTGCACATGGGCGCCATGTACGCAATATGCCATAGTCTTGCAGCTCCCAGCCGATCCTGGTCTCTGTCGCTAAAGTCTCGTAGAATGCTCGCTAGATCCCGTGACCGGTGCTCCTGAGAATAAAGCTCCCTGGGCCTGTCCTGCATCACGCAAAGTCGGCATGTTAAAATTTTTGGAAAATTCCTGACCTAACGCTCTAAACTCATTCCTAGTGGCGCAGTTTGTGAAGGCGTCGCAGTTTGAGTTTTCTCAAACTCCGACGCTGGACTTGGAATTTAGCCAAATAGCACCGTCGCAGCGCACTTTAGCCCCCAGCATCGCAGTTTTCATGAAAAGGGCACCGCTGCGGTGCACTTTTCCAAACTGGCCTATAGAGTCTGAGTCGAGCCCGAGCCCAATGGTGGAGTTTTTAAACTCCAAATTGTACCGTTGTGGCGCTAAACAGCATTGATGCGGTGCAAAGAGGAAATTAGCAGTGCACTTTAAACACCGAGTGACGCTATAATAGCACTGTTGGAGGCGAGCTCTCCTTAAAAGCAGTAATAAATGCATTAAAACGAAAAAATGAAGCTTCAGTTAGGGTCACATACTAGGGCACCGATGCCAGGTGGCCACTGGTAGGTCCGAACTCAGTCAAAAATATGCAGAGGAAGTTGTCGTTGTGCCATATCGTTAGGAGGTCAGAGCTCAAATCTCGAGGTTTGCTAGCGGAGGTGTGTGAAAATGACTTGAAAGTGACCCCTCGGGCCCCTCTTAAGCCCAAAAATTTAGGTTTTTTGACCCTCTAGGGCTGTTCTACTAGGGTTTTGGACCCTCGAACCTGTTTTCGTCCGTTCAAGGCTTATTTTTCATCGTTTTATTGCATTTAGACACATTTTTAGTCTCCCAGACCCCTTTCGGACCTGTCGGGCACTATGTCACTTTTTTCGCGAGATCACCCAAAATATTAAAAAAATTCGTCCAATCTCTCGAGGGGGCATTATAATGGCATGTTTTCTCTCAGTGGGGCAAATTTTTAAATATCAATTTATTTTTTTTATTTTGATCGAGATCGTGTATTCTTTGAACCAACGCAATGAGTGCATTGCTTCAAAGAGGGGAAAAATGTAGACATCGAAAATATACTGATTGACATCGTGCACCTGATCCTGACTTACTAACATCGTTTCTTCCTAAATCATTCCTCGGTCTAACCGTTTAATCAAATTCCCCTATTTGATTAAATTCATCAGTATCCTCTCTTGGTTAAATAAATAACTTTATTTGAATCAAGTCAATCTCCTGTTAACTAAATCAACCCATCTGATCTAATTATCCCTATTTAATTAAATAATCAATTTATTTGATTAAATCCCTAAAGTCTGTCCATTAAATTAAATAAATTAAAACCTTATTTGATTTAATCTAACACCATCCCTTTTTTAATTAAATAAATCAAAATCTTTATTTAATTAGCCTTTTATTATATTCCTCTCTTATCTGATTTAAATAAATCCATAAATCCAAGTCAAATAAGTCACATCATCTAATCTCCAATTAAATTAATTAACCCTTGATTAATTTAATCTAATCTCATGTCACATCCTCTAGATAATGCAAGTTGCACATGAAAATAGATTTAATTCATTTATTATTTTCCTCACAAGGCATCTTTTGAAATATTCTCTCAATTTGAATTCAAAAATTCCAAGTCAACATGTACATCCAACAAGGCATTTAAAACCTCTTACATGTCCTTTGCCTTGAGCCAAGTGGCATTTATTGCATTTTCCCTTCCCTCTTGCATGCCATTTCAACAAATTTGAATTTCAAATAATGGCATTTATTGGCACAAACCCCAAATCTTGCACAACCATCATCCATTCATAGCTTGACAAGTGGTACCATATCATTGGATAAATGTTAGTCCCACATTGCTCAAATTTGGGCATTCATCCATCTTGAAATCCTATAAATGAAGAGCTCCTCTCCTCATTTTATCATCCACAATCCAAGCAAAGTTACCATGCTAAAATACTTAGCCATTTCCATTCATCATTCGAATTCTTAGCTAGGATTTTTGTAGATTTGGCTTGGATTTCTCATCTTCTCATCAAAGTGGATCAACATCATCTTCAACATTTGAATCTTGCATCATAGGAATTGGGAAAGGGCCAACTTTCACATCAAATTGGCACCAATTCCCTCATGGGATCAAGTGTTTTCTATTTGAATTAGGATTGAATCAAGTTTTTATCATTTTCTTTGTGTTCATTATTTTCATTCCTAGTTTAATTTGTAAATGGATTTCATGGGGAATCCTTGTTTTAGCTTGCAAATCCTTGTGTAACTCGTTTATTCATGTTGCTTTGCAGGTACTAGGAAAAGGGTTCGCACAGTTACAACAACCTTCTACAACACTTTCAAGTTCTCTTGGATTCTCTCTTTTCAACACTCTTGGCTCTTGCAACCCTATTGCTCCCCCTCTTTGGCTTTCTGAAGCCTTGCAAATTCATCTCCCTTATCTCATACTTGTGAGCATCTTGGGATTTCATATCTCCTTTCTATTGCATCTCTACTTTGTGATACGGGTTCTCCTCCTGGAGCGGGGATTTCTTTTATCATCTCTTTTGTGATACAAGTTCTCCTCCTCGCATGAGGATTGATTTTATCACCTCTCTTGGTGGTGCGAGTTCTACTCTTGAAGTGGGTTTTTCTTTCACCACACGCTTTGTCCATTTTGGTTCATCTCTCTCTTTCTCTCTGGTTGTTTGTGGATGTGGGAACACCAAAACGGGGTTTTGACTAAGGAAAACCCCTATAGAGCCCCAACAATTTCTCCAGATATTACACATGTAGGTTTTGAAGACATTCACGTGCTAGAGGCTTCCTCACTTGCATGGTTGTGAGCATTTCCTTTCTTCTCTTTAACTTTGTCATTTATACTTCTTTATTTCAATTCTATTATATTTTACTACTTTCTTGCATTCTAAGGTTTTTAGCAATCAAAGTAGAAGTTGTCATTTAGCCATTTTCTGTGATATTCTCGCTTTTTGGTCTACATGAGATGCCAACGCTCCTCTAGGATACTAGCACACCGCACTGTCATTTGTATTCCGCGTTGTCATCCTTTAGCCGAGAGCTTGTTAGTTTATCTAGAAAATCTTCGTGACTTTCTCTTTTTGATTCTAGAACTCTCATGTTGTTCTTGAGGTAGTTTAGGGTAGTTCACCCCATGAGGCTCTTTGAATGAAGAGAACTCATGAGTAGAGAAGAACCTCCAAAATTTCAAAACAAAGAGACATGTGAATAATTGACTATTGGCAAAAGTTTATGAGACTTCTTAAATATGTACCCCAACTCCAACATGATGAATATTTTAGAATCCAAAAAATTATAATGGGATTGAATCCCAAGGAGAAGTAGACATTCATGAACCATCAACCATGGACCAAGTTTTTTAAAAAGTAATCAAGCAAGAATATCAACTAAAATAAATTATATCATTAAGAGATAGGTTGTGTAAGAAATTTGGAAACTAAAAATCATCTCCATCCTTGAAGAAAAATAATTAGAATGGAAATAAAATACCAAACAAAAGAAGAATGGAAAAGAATTAAGAAATAAAAATGACTCTAGATTTAAGAGATGGGACAATGGTGCAAAAAGAAGAGAGTGAGACAGAGAAGAGAAAATGCTAAAAAGGAGAGGACCATTTGGAGGGTGCTTCATCTATGGTGGAGATAATTAGTCTAGTAGTTTTCCAAATCATAACTAGGGAAATGTAGCCCAAAATCATCCATTTCCATCTCAACCAATAGCCTTCCAATAAAGGATACATGTAGCGATGGATAACTATAAGGATGAATATCAAATTACTCCTATTAAAACATCAAGTACAGTCTTAAATTTTCTCATTTCTATTTAATAGACACTAAAGCTACCAATCTTTTTTATGGTATCTAGAGTATTGAGTAAGATACCTAGAAGAGTTGGCCATATGGCTAAAAATTGGTCTATGGAATACCCCAATCAAGAAAGGGTAATGGTAGATCAATTTTTTTTGTTTTGAACTCAAACTACCATCTTTTTCCATTGATTTAAACCAATATGTGGTACCATTAGGATCCTACAATGTAATCATAGGAATGAATTATCTTTAGCATGTCATAGAGCCAAAGTTGACTATTTTGGGAAGATATTCAAATGCATAGATGACTTGGGTAACTAAGTGATGGTCTAGGGAAAAATGATAAATTATGTTGAGGTAAATTTTATCCTTGCAAGATAAAAAGGGTAGGAGGGAAGGGTGCAAAATGTATGCTATTAAGATAAATCAATTGGATGAGTCGAAAGAATCCCCAATCTTAAACTACCCTTTTCTTTCTAATTTTCAAGATATATTTCCTAAAGAACTACTTGGTCTTCCTCCTTGTAGAGAGTTTGAATTCTCTATAGACAATTCCAAGATCTAAACATTGATCCAAAGCTTCATATATAAAGATAACAATAGATATTTGGTAGAGTTGAAGGCTTAATTGCAAGAATTGCTATCAAAGGGGTTAATTCAACTAAGTGTATATTCATGGGTAAAAATACTCATTTTTTTGTTAAAAATAAGGATGGAACACAAATATTATGCACTGATTACTACATTCTCAATAAAGCAATGGTAAAGAACAAGTATCCATTACCTCACGTTGACTATCCCTTTGATCAAATGTGTGGTACATTGATATTCTCAAAGTTAGATCTAAGAGTAGGATATCATCAATTATGAATAAAAGATGAAGATGTTCCTAAAATAGCTTTCAGAATGAGGTATGTTCATTACAAGTTTATGATGTTTTATTTTTGGTTAATGAATGTACTTACAACATATATGAACCTAATGAATAGTGTATCTAGAGATTTTTTAGACAAAATTGTACTTATTTTTTGAATGATATTTTGGTTTATTCTAGGAATGAGAGAGATCACTTGCACCACTTAAGATTATGTCTACAACATCTAAGGGAGAACAAAATATATGATAAGCTATAAAAGTGTGTTTTCTTCCAAGAAAAATTGTAATACTTGGGTCATATTATTTTAGAAAAAGGGATTTAAGTGGACCCAAAGGCAATAATGGAATGATTAGCACCTAAAAATGCACATGAAGTGCATAGTTTTATGGGGTTAGTAGGGTATTGCAAAAAATTTATCCTAATTTTTAAAAAAATAGAAAACCTTATCACTTTTGTCCAAAGAAAAGGTAAATGATTTGACTAGTTATAAAAATATGAAGAAGCCTTTTAGATCTACATGTACTAGTGAAGAAAGTTCAGAAACTAAGATATATTTGTCAAAAATTATCCCTATTATATTTATGTTGTGATTCGACATATACATAAATACATATATACATGCATTTATATGTATATATACATGTATATATTTGATCTATGTATATATGTATGTATATATACACATAGATCAAATATATACATGTATATATATAAATGTATATATATGCATATATGTATGTATGTATGTATGTATGTATGTATATGTTTAGTCACAACATAAGTTAAATTTGGCATAATAGGGACATTTTTTGACAGATATCCTAGCTTCCCAATTGTCTTCACTAGTACATGTATATGTATGTATATATATTCACACATATATACACATACATAGATACATATACATATATACATAAATATATACATATCTTTGCATATATGTATATACAGATATACATACATATATATATATATATGTATATATATTTATATATGTAAGTTTGTATACATGTGTATAAGTGTATAATATATAACTAAGATTAGTAGTTGTGCAAAGATGTCTAATATTGAACTGTGATAATAGAAGTGATATAAATTTATATGCATATATTGATGAGTATTTGATAACACAAATACTCATCTATATATGTATATATATAATGCTTCAAAATAGTATACCTATTATATTTGATTACATGATATGATTGAGTATAATAAATATATTTTGTATGGTTCAAAATTCATTTCTTATTGTTGTATATTATATTTGATGAGTAGAAATATAAGTTTAAACTATTAAATATTGTGAACAATATTATTCTATAGGGCATTAATAATGGATTGTGAAATTGATTTTTCAAAGTAATTATTTGATTATGCCATGAATTATATTTAAGAATCATGAAGGTTGTAACCTAAATATTTTATGATTCCTTAATTTGATTATTTATACTTTGATTTGTCATTGTATTTTTAAGTGAACATGTCTATCAATCTGTTCAATGAATAGGCTAATGTAGGGTTGTCCACTTTGAATAAATCACTTTTAATAAAATTTTACATTTGCTTAAAATAGTGAAATTATATTATTTGTTTGATTAAACTAAAATCTGGTTTAAATAAACTCCAAAATGAGAATTATTGTGACAATTTAAAATGCATTCCAATTGCATTTGTGTTGATGTCATTTTATCAATGTTATGTGTTACGAGTCAAGCAAGAGATAGTAATTGTGAACACATGATCCATGTTAGGAATACAAATATAATAAAAAATTTGGCCAAAGAAATACATTGTTGCGTGCATTTGTAATTCATGAGAATCTACTAATTTGCTTATCAATTAAAAATGTCATGTAGATAGATGATATCTAGGGGATGCATAATAGATTATATGTGATAGTGTAGTACTCATACACAATTCTCAAATTAGCATGGTACTATGGTAGCTACCATAATTTATCACCCTCATAGAAGGGTAGGACCACTTCTTGTTGGAAGGTATGTGAGATTGCTAGTTAGGTCACTTATATTCTCCCTCTTGTCCAAAGAAGGAGAGCATCATCTAGGAGAGAGTGACATATATGATGATAGGAGGCTTGAGTGCCATGGTTCTAAGAATGCACACACTATTGCATATATCATAGATTATGTGTATGTTAAGTGTATATAGTCTTTCTATAGGTGGCATGTTTGGTTGACTGAATTTATTGGGTTGGTGAAATGAATTAATGTCAATGTGATTGCACGAATTTATAATGAGCATTAAAATGTTATAATTGTTGCAATTGATGTATATTTTAATTATTTGTAAATATAGATTAATTTTGGTTTGGGATATGTGATTTTGGTCCAAAACATGTTAGATCCTTGTGGTTTCATCTTTATCAACATAGTAGATTTTTTTCTTAATATTTATTATTTATGCTTGTTCACTTTTGAATTATGTCATAAACCTAAAATACAAGTTGAAATTAGAAGGGCTTAGAAATCTAAATTGAAAGAGGTTATTAGAAATTATGAACAAAGTATTTCATTAGTGGGAAATCCCTATCGAGAATGGTAGTGAAATTTAGCTAGGAGATATTCCCTCCACCATGCATTTACAAGGCAACATTCTTTTTGTAATGTAGGTCCATTACATGCACAAGGTTAGATTTTTGGAGGTTTATTAGTTTAAGAATATATATTTTGTTGACTTTCTCTTTGTGGTATATTATCCTTGATGTCAAAACTGATTGGTGATTGGCATTATGATACTTGGTGCTCTTTGTATTTAGTTTGGCATATTCAGTATTTTGTGGACCATGCTTTGGATTGATGCATTTGGGTGCATTTGTTTATCATATATTGCGGTACTAATCATGTTGAGCTTCATGTATAGATAAAATTTATTTTTCCTATTCAGGTGGCATTGACTTTCAGATGATATTTTGTCTATTCAGGTGGCATTGGCTTTCGGGTGATATCATGTACAGTTGATTTCATTTTGACATATTGGCACTTCTTTATTGCACATCAAATTATTTTGGTGCATATGTTTACTTGATATACATATAACTTCACAAGGGTTATTGCATTATACATAAGGTGGAGATTATTGCTTAAATTTTTTTTATTGATACATAATATATGTATTGTGATCGGGTATTATTTCATTGTATCCCACCTTACATATTGTATATATTTATTTGGTTGGTCATCGGGCTTTATATGACTTCGGCCTAAATGATAAATTAGTCTTGACTTATTTGGGACAATTGATTATATGAATTATTATGTTTATTTGGCAGCCGATAGGGTATTACCACTATATAGTTGTAAGCTCACGTGTACTTTGAACAACATTATCATTTTGTTGCATTCTAGTCGCTTGGTGACATGGACAGTTTGTAAGTGAGTTATCATAACTCACGTGGACTTTGAAATGGCACATCATTATTGGTTTCTTGGACCTCAAATTCATTACATTGCATTTTACGGATTTCAAAAATCATGTATTATTTTTTGATGCTTGATGAAAAATGGAAATAGGGAAAAATGAATGCTTGTTTTATTTCACTAGCTTTGGTAGAACCCTAGCCACCATGATGCATTTTCAATTACAGTCCAAATTTCGTAAAGGAAGCATTTCGAGCTGGTTTTGTGGTATGATAGAATATGGAGGATGGTGGTTTCTTTGGTGGACTCTCCATGAGCTTGACAGTTTTTGAAGGTCTTCAACAACTTTTTCTGGTATTTGTTCTATTGTCTCTCACTATAACAGGTATTTGTTCTCGAATCTGGAAAGATCTTATAAGTGTAACTGAAGTTGGTTAAGATTTATGGTAAGTAGTTGCTTAACCTAAGTTCTTCATTCAAGGGTTTCATTACTCCAGTGATATTCATTGACATATTGTTGTATTTCTGTGATTATACTTAAAAACCCTTGATGGGTATCATGATTTTAAAAAAATAGCATTGTTCATAAAAACCTTGGTTACTGGATACAAGTTTTGAAATGAATAACTGTTTGTAAATCATTGTATAAATTGTTGGAAAAATCATATGAAACGATGATGAGAAGATATAGTCTGAACAGTATATTGATTAACATTGTGATATCATTCTGTAAAGAAGACAAGAGGGGTTTATTCTGTTTTCATATCTGGTTGTATTACAGAGATTAATTTGAGTTGTGAATTATTGCAAAATCATTTTGTATCCTATTGTAATTTTGTAACTGCAGATAGTCATTGCAGTTATAAGGTTCTAATACGTTGAAATACCTTGAGTTTTTTATGAAGTTGGTGCTTCAGAAAAGTTATTGGAGTTGGTGCTCCACATTGTAACAGAGTTGGTGCTCTTGTGAATTAATAAAAGGATCAGTTTGTGAGTGGTTTTTTATAACCCAAGAGGGTTTTTCCACTCAGGAAATCTTTGTGTTATGTGATGTGTTTTTGTCTCTCATTCAGTTGGTCAATGCTCTAATACATTGAGTTTGTTCAAAAGATTAATGTCAATTTGTTCAAGTCTGTAAATTGTGCAAATCTGATCATTAAAAGTATTTCATAAAGAAAATTGAAATCTGCATTTTATACTCCATGTGTGAATGTTTAAAAGTATGTCAAAAGTAAAGCAATGTTATATTTTGTGGAGTCTTTAAGTTCTGTTTTGAAAAGCACAACAAGATTGTTCATAAAGCTTAATTGAACATATCATATGATGCTTTTAATATGTGTTAAATGTTAAGTCAAGTCTCAAGTTGCACTCACATAAATAAAGTTGCATTGAGCTAAAGGTCAAAATTTTATCTTGTGCTTTAAGAGTTAAAATTTGTATCACTCTGATTCACCCCCCCTCTCAGAGTGAATCCACTTCCAACAAGTGATATCAGAGCGTAGGGTCTTGCATTAGGTTTCATACCTAGGATTGATTCTGGTCTTGGAAGTTTGTGATTATGGCACATGCACCTAAAGGTTCATCCATTACAAGAGCTCCTCTATTTGATGGCACTGATTATGTGTTCTGGAAAATAACAATGGAAACATATCTGATTTCTTTAGATCTTGATGTTTGGAACTTAATGTGCAGTAAATATACTGCACCTAATACCATACCTACAAATCATGATGAGAAAAGAAAATATGAAATGAATTCAAGAGCTAAACATGCATTGTTGTGTGGTTTGACAAAAGATGTATTTGTCAAAGTCATGCATTGTAAATCTGCATATGACATTTCAGAAAAGCTTGAAAACATTTATCAAGGAAATGAAAAAGTTAAGCAATCCAAAATCCTTACTCTCAAGAGTCAATTTTAGGAAATGAGAATGAAAGACGATGAAAATATTGCTGATTATTTCTTAACGATAGATGAAGTTGTCAATGCAAGAAGAGGTCTAGGTGAAACAATTGCATAGTCTGATGTTGTTAAAAAAGTGATTAGAACTTTACATCCTAAATTTGAGTCTAAAGTTTTTGCTCTTGAAGAAAAGAAGCGGTTTGAATCACTTACTTTGGACAATTTTCAAGGCATATTAATAGCATATGAAATGAGGATAGGAAGCTCTACTTCAACCTCTAAAGAGACTGCTTTTAAAGCAGAAAAGCAAGAAGACTTAGATAGTGAATTTGAATTGTTTGATACCTTAGAAGCTATTTTGGTAAGAAAATTGACAAAGAAATATAAAGGAAAAATTCCTTTCAAATGTTTTAATTGTGGCAAAGTTGGTCACTTTGCAGCTAAATGTCCTTATCTAGATCAAACCAATGATGATAAGAAATTAGAAAAACAATTTAAGAAAAAGTCTTGGAATCCTAAAAAGAAATTTAACAATAATCTCAAAAAGAAAAAGAGTCTCTTTAGCAAAGAAAACTCAAATGTTGAGACAGATGAGTCCTTAAATGAAGAAGATGAAACTTTATTCATGGCTGAAATTTCTACACAAAAGGATTCAAGCAATCAGTCAAAAAATCAAATAGAAAATCACTCTAAATTAGAAATAAGTCTTGAAGGTGAGTTATTTTGTGCTTTACAAGAAATCAAAAAATTAAAGAAACAAGTTGCTTCACAAGAGAAAAGTCCAAATAAGGAAATTACATCTTTACAAACTAAACTTGATGATTCTAGGAGAACTATAGACAATCTTAAATCAGTTCTTGTAGATAAAGATAAGGAAGTCCAGAGGCTTGAAATGGAAGTAGTCAAACTTAAGAAACAAGTGGAAGGTTATGAAAGCACTCTGCATTTAAATGGCTTGCTTGGAAAGCAGAAACAACATAGGGACATGACTGGTATAGGTTTCAGTACTGGTGAATGTTCAAATCAGAACTTCAAAACAGTTGGTAAGAAGCAATCTTTTGAGCATAAAAGAAACAATATTAGATTTAATGCATTTTTTCATGGCTATTGCTTCTACTACAATAAATTTGGGCATAAAGTGAATAGTTGCAAATTCATATTGTCTAGAATACCTAGATTTGGTCACAAACAATTCTTTGGTTTTCCAAATATAATCAAATGTTTCAAATGCAATACTATTGGTCATACATCTAAGCAATGCAAACAAAATAGACCTAACACAGAGAAAGTTTGGAGACCCAAGTTTGTTCCAAGTGTAGAGCAATCTATGCTGGTGCAAACTGCCTTTCTCTCCAAGAAAAAGACATTTTGGGTGTTGGATAGTGGTTGTTCAAACCACATGACTAGTGATAAAGACAAGTTCTTGAAACTTTAAGATTATGAAGGAGGATTCGTTAAGTTTGGCGACAACTCACGTATTCAGATAAAAGGTAAAGGTTCTTTACTTATAAATGATGACACACCAATCTATGTTGTGTATTATGTAGAAGGATTGAAACATAATCTTTTCACTGTTAGTCAAATTTGTGATAATGGATATCATGTCACATTCGGTGCACAAGGTTGTGAAATAAAAAACAACAAATCTGGTAAAATAGTTGCAACAGGTTTGAGAACTTCTGGAAACATTTACAATCTTCTTGACTCTTCTAATCATGAAAGCAGTGAAGGTATGTGTCTTACGGGTCAGGTGGAAGAAAATTGGTTATGGCATAAATGTTTAGGGTATATAAACTTTGACAATCTGGTTAGAATAAGTAAAAATTATAATGTGAGAGGCTTGCCTATATTGAGTATTTACCAGAAAATACAGTGTGTAAAGAATGTCTTAAGGGAAAACAAACTAAGGTGAGCTTTAAATATAAAGAACATTCTTCTACTAAGCCATTGTAGCTTGTACACACTGATCTTTGTGGTCCTACTAGGACTAGGTCAATAAATGGTGAAAAATACTTTATGTTATTTGTAGATGACTACACAAGGATGGTTTGGGTAACCTTTCTCAAACTTAAATCTGAAGCTTTTGACAGATTTAAAATCTTTCGTAAGATGGTTGAGAAAAAGTTTGATATGAAACTTAAATGCTTAAGATCAGACAAGGGAGGTGAATTTACATCTCAAGAATTCATTGATTATTGTGAACACCATGGCATACAAAGACAATATGCTGCTGCAAGGACACCTCAACAGAATGGGGTTGTGGAGAGGAAAAATAGAACAGTGAAAGAAATGGCTAGAACAATGTTAGATGAAGCCAAACTGCCTAATATGTACTGGAAAGAAGTTGTTCATATAGCTATTTACATTCTAAATAGAGTACAAATAAGGGTGAAGTTCAATTTCACTCCATATGAGCTTTGGTATGGTAAAATATGATTCTATTAATTACTTCAGAATATTTGGCTATAAATGCTTTATTAAAAGAGATGATGAAAATTTAGGAAGCTTTCAGTCTAAATCTAATGAAGGTATCTTTTTAGGTTATTCTACTCATAGGAAAGCCTATAAATGTTTCAATAAAAGGCTAAATAAAATTGTTGAATTTGTTAATGTCAAGTTTGATGAAAGATTGCACCTAGATTTTGGTCATGTACAGGATGATGAAGAGGAATTTGTGGCAGATTCAAATATCACTCCCAAAACTGTTGTAGTAGATGAGTCACAATAGGAGGATACCTCAAGTTCCAAACCAATACCTCCTAAAACTCCTTCCAAAATTGTTGTGAAAAATCATCCTCAAGATCTGATAATTGGAGATAAAGATGTAGGAATCTTAACAAGAAGAAAGACAAAAATTGAGGAACAAGCTCAAATTGTTGAGCATTTTTGTTTACTAACTGAGTTTGAGCCTAAAAATGTTAATGATGCTTTAAACAATGATTGTTGGTTGAAAGCTATGCAGGAAGAAATCAGCCAGATTGAGAAGAATAAAACTTGGGAACTAGTCCCAAGACCTGATGATAAAAATGTTATTGGTGGCAAATGGATTTTCAAAAACAAGTTGGATGAAAGCGGAAAAGTAGTGAGAAACAAAGCACGTTTTGTGTGCAAAGGGTATGCACAACATGAAGGTATAGATTTTGGTGAAACTTATGCACCTGTTGCTCTTATTAAATCTATTAGAATTTTCTTAGCATACTCTTGCTTTAAAAATTTTAAGGTGTACCAAATGGATGTCAAAATTGCATTCTTGAATGGTTATCTTGATGAGGAAGTTTTTATGGAACAAACAGAAGGATTTGTTGGACAAGATAAATTTGATCATGTATACAAATTCAAAAAGGCCTTGTATGGTCTCAAAAAAGCTCCTAGAGCTTGGTATTCTAGATTGGATGCACACTTAACAACAAATGGTTTCAAAAGAGGTGGTGTGGAAAGTAATCTTTATGTTAAACAAGAAGGTAATGATATACTAGTTGTTGAGGTATATGTAGATGATATAATCTTTGGCTGCAACAATGTTAGGTGAACTAACATTCTTTCTTGGCCTCCAAGTTTCACAGCTTGAATAGGGGATATTTTTATCACAAACAAAATATGCAAAAGAAATGTTGAAAAGGTTTCAAATGGATGGCTGTCGTCCAGTGAGCACACCAATGGTAACTAGCTATAAGTTATCTAAAATTGATGATTCTCCTAATGTTGATTAATCTGAGTATAGATCAATGATTGGAAACTTGTTATACTTAACTAGCTCTAGACCAAATTTAATGAAAGTTGTTTGTATGGTTTCTAGATTCCAATATGCACCAAAACAATCCCATCTTATTGTTGTCAAAAGAATATTTAAGTATATCTAGGGTACTCTTGACTTTGGTCTTTGGTATCCTAGGATTAATGATTTTACTTTAATGGCTTTTACTGATGCTGATTGAGCTGGTTGTCTTGATAATAGAAAAAGCACAAGTGGTGCATCTTTTTATCTTGGTGATTGTCTTGTTGCTTGGCACAACAAAAAGCAAGATTCAGTTTCATTATCAACAATAGAGGCTGAATATATTGCAGCCACATCTTGCTGCACTCAGCTTTTTTGGATGGCTCAAACACTTTCAAACATGGGTATTGATGTTACTAAACCTATTTCCATGTTTTTGTGATAACTCCAGTGCAATTAACTTATCAAAGAATCATGTTATGCACTCCAGAACCAAACATATTGAAATTAAATTTCATTTTCTAGGAGAAAAGGTTTTGGTTAATGAGGTTATTGTGCAATATGTACCTACACAAGCACAAGTGGCAGATATTTTTACTAAGCCTTTGGCTAAAGAGATTTTTGAAAGACTTCGGTCTTGATTGGGAGTTATCTCTCAATCATTGCTCTATTAATGTTCCATTATTGCTTTAGGGGGAGCTTTTTAGCTCTCCTAGCAGTTTCTTGTTGCTTTTTTGATTTATTTACGGCTTCATTGCTCTATTTGCAGTTGGTTTAGTTACTGGTTTTTGGTATTTCATTGTTTACCCTTTGTCCTTCAGACAAAAAGGGGGAGAAATATGAGTGATTCATTGGTAGATTGTCATCTTTTGGTTTAGAATTGATGTGATTTGATTGGTGAGTTCAATTCAGATGGTTTCAAATGGTTTTTGGCTTCAGATGGTTTTTTCCATCAAGGACAAAGGGGGAGTTTGTTGACTTTCTCTTTCTAGTATATTGTCCTTGATGTCAAAATTGATTGGTGATTGGCATTATGATACTTGGTGCTCTTTGTATTCAGTTTGGCATATTTAGTATTTTGTGGACCATGCTTTGGATTGATGCATTTGGGTGCATTTGTTTATCATATATTGTGGTATTGATCATGTTGAGCTTCATGTGCAAATAAAAGTTATTTTTCCTATTCAGGTGGCATTGGCTTTCAGGTGATATCATGTATAGTTGATTTCATTTTGATAGATTGGCACTTCTTTATTGCACATTAGATTATTTTGGTGCATATGTTTACTTGCTATACATATAGCTTCACAAGGGTTATTGCATTATACATAAGGTGGAGATTATTGCTTCAAATGTTTTTATTGATACACAATATATGTATTGTGATCGGGTATTATTTCATTGTATCCCACCTTACATATTGTATATATTTATTTGGTTGGTCATCGGGCTTTATATGACCTTAGCCTAAATGATAAATTGGTCTTGACTTATTTGGGACAGTTGATTATATGAATTATTATGTTTATTTGGCAACCGACAGGGTATTATCACTATATAGTTGTGAGTTCACGTGGACTTTGACACCCCTCCAATTTGTTATGTTTTCTTGATAGCTCAGATACTTTGTTAGACTATGTTTTATGTTATGGTTATTCTATCGCTGACAGTGGAGCGATGATAGACTATATTGATGTGATGACACATTATATGCATGGTGATTATGTTTAAATATGCTTTATGTTTGCATAGATGCTTAGTTGTGATGATATTGCTATATTTGCTTATCATAGTTTAATTGATATATTATCCCATCAGTTGATGTGACATTGTATTGGTGAAGAGAACGGTATTGCATCACTCGCTTATGAGTGCCCTATGATTTTCGTGATTCTCTCTTCACGGTGTGTATGAATTACTATCTGTATACATGTGCAACATTTTCTTGTTTGCAGGATTGCAGGTATAGGACATTAGCTTCACCTGGTTTCACAGGTCTAAGTGTGTCCACTACTCAACAATAATATTGGGAGATAGTAACAGGCTACCTAGTCATACCTTTACCCTAGTACAGTGTGTCGTCAGTTTGAGTTTGGTCTTAGTTTTATCATTGTCGTTCTGGGTATTTTATTATTGTGTAAATTTAATTTGGTAGATTAAATGTGTATTTAATTTAAATATTTAATTAAATGAATTATTGTTGTGAAGGATTTAGAATAAATTAATTAATTAATTAATTTAATTTGGTTATGTTGTTGAGTAAATTTTATTATTAAAAATAAACGGTAATTAAATAAATAAGAATATTTAAATTGGTTGCAATTAGTAAATTGTATTATTATATTTAAATGCATGTGAATGAAAAATATATGAGTTGTTAAGGGAAAATATATTTTGTTGAAATAACTCTGAGTTATAAATTTGTTATCTAATTGTTGAAAATTCATTCTCGGAAGGGATATTTGGGAAAAGAAAAGAAAGTTGTTTCACGGGAGTTTTTGTGTGGGTTGTTGAAAATTAGTGAGGAAATTGTGGATCTCTTTGAGGAATTGTTTTAGAATTTTGTTGTAGAGTTCTTGGCTGTGTATTGTGTATTTTTTGGAAAGAGGCAAATTTAGTAGAGGAAGTTTTGGCTACATTGGCAATTTGAAGTTACAAAGAAGCTCGACAACAATTCTCGAGGCAACAGTTTCTTCTAGAATTGGTTCCTTTACTGTTTTTGTGAATTTTGTATTGAAAAATTGTTTATATTACTGTAATGCATTTTGAAAAAGTTTAGGGAAAATATTTTCAATACTGTAGAAGTTCTTGTTTCTTTCTTTTAAAAGATTGTCGTGAAAATGAAACCTTTGTAGAAAACAATTAAAAATCCTCTGTGTAATTTGTTCGTTCAAAATAGATTGTTACAAAAGGAATTATAGATCTCTGTAGAAAATAATTATTCTGTTTCGTTTCCCTATTTCTTTAAATTTTCTCTATAGAAAAACTTCTTTTGTGCAATTTGTTTGCTCAATTTGAATCAATGTTGAAATTATTTATATATAAATATATACATATATATTAAATTATATATTATATGTACATATATATATATTATATATATGAGTTTAATTTATTTTAAACACTGTTATTTTAAATGCAAGAAATCGCCGTATGGCAAAATTTGATGATACAAGAAAAAAATTGATGTAAATTTATTTAGGCATTTCTTTTAAAAAATGCAGTAAATGTGTGTTTTTGTATAAGGTTGGGGAGTTTCCCCCACAACGGCTCATATGAGAGGCACGCTGTGGGAGGCATCGCTCAACGCTGCTCACCCACAATGCACCCCTCATATGGGTGCGATTGTGGCCAGTGCCCCAACACAGCGTTCGCAGACTGTTGAAACCCGCGCATGCGTCAAAGTTCGGCGTGTATGATTTTTGATTTGCGGTTTTGTTTTATTATATTTGTTAGGTTATAATATATTGATATATATACATATAATATAAGATATATGTTATTTATAATACATATTTTATAATATCTATATATATATAATAAATGTGTATATGTTTTATATATATATACATTGGTTTGGAAATTGTATTGTAGTTATTTGTAAATGAAAATGGGGAGAAAGTATAAATATCCTTATAATTAAATTTGTAATTAAATAATATATTAATAGGTGTATATATAATTATATCTAATTATATATATACATATTATATATTTATTTATTTAATGTGTGAGTAATACTGTAATTATTAGAATAAGTATGATTAATTAAATTAAATGATTTAATTGTTTTATTGTGCAATTAAGTTAATTTTATGAGTACTTGTGGAAACTATAAGATGTACAATTAGTTTTCTTCGTTGTTAAATTTTATGTTGGAACTATATTTCAATGGTGCATTTTAAATATGTGAAGTGATTGTATGGATTTAGGAAATCCGGATGATAGCACTTCTTTAATTGCTTGAAGTTGTATTTATAAAAGCACGTGTTTCTGTAATTATGTACTAGGGGGAGTATTTGATGTTGTGGAAAATCTAAGTCTTCCAGAGTTGTAATTTGTGAAAAGGGGTTGTTGTTACTTTAGTTCACCCTTTGAGTTTTCTTGGGTAGTGTACGTATTGGGATTCAGTGTTGGACATCTGTAGGGATGTGTTATCTCTTGTGTTATGTTATTATTAGTTTGTGCACTGTCTACCCTTGGCATGTAGTTTAAGTTATGAGTTGTCGATAGGGGAGTGGCTTTTAGCAAGGGCCGGGACACAAAGTCATCCTAGGACAACTCGTGTGGGAGTCAGTATAATTCAGTGGGAATTAAATAATCTATTAGCTTAACATATATAATAAGATATTTAGCCTCGCTCATTGGCTCAAGGGCTTGTATGAGACTTGAGATGAGTCGGGAAGGCCTGGAATGGCTAGATCGTTGTCTTGTCTTCTCAAAAGATAACTAATTCT
>VDFB02273894.1:0-66754 GCA_007258455.2 Sequoia sempervirens
CTATTTAGCATTGTGGAGATATGTAGTTATAGCTGAGAATGTTTGCAATCTAAAATGGTTACAATCAGATATAGTTACACACAGACGGTTCGAAGGCAAGAGCATTGGCAGTGGCATCATTGACTGGAGATCGTAGCAACTTTGGGTTGTGTGGGTGCAAGAATCCTAAAAATTGGGTCGAGACATTTTAGTATAATCTATACAAGAATTGCAAAATTAAATATAAATGTTATATGGTCAACCAAAGAAGAGGAAGGAATTCAGTTTTGTGATTGGAGGAGAGGAGAAGCATAATGCAACAATTGAACAACAACTTCTCTTAGTAGTCACCATAGAAGCAAAACTCTGGCTAGCTTGGCGGGAGTGGTTGGAATTGCACTATGGAGGGAACGATAAGGAAGCAGTGAGTCAAGTTACATATGGAATCGAACAATTAGAAATGGTGGAAATTCTATATGCATTGAAATGAAAAGGGAAGGGAGAAGTGATATAGTTATCGAAAAGAACAAAAACATTTGATCATGTTGGCAATGCACACAGTTGTTGGAGGTGATCCTCTTCTTTGATTCAAAGTGCACTATATTTGTTGGAAAGTAATCTAGAGTATCTATCAAAAGAGAAAGGCGGATCTATGCGTATTCTTGCAATTGATTTTACACAGGAAAGAGCTATGAGTGTTAGTCTTGTCTTTCTTTAGTTCCAATATCTATTATAGCTTTCTCCAATGTCAAGCCTTGAGATTTATGTATTGTTATTGCCCAAACCATTGTCAAGGGGAGTTGTGTTCGGCTGCCCTGTGTGATCAGGGGAATGGGGATGGCTTTTGGGTTGTCTTGATCCCATGCTAGGCCAATGTAGTTTGGGAAGTGCACAACAACATATTGAGGTGGTTGAGGTGGTTTAGCACCCCTAGCATATATGATGGACTTGACAATACCCAATGATCCATTGACCAGGTCAGCTGCCACCCAAAGATTTGTTGTTAACATTACTTGTTCACTAGTTGCAAGTAAGAGCTTTGTTTGAAATTGCTCATTATCACCATAATTAGGTGTGTTTTGTTGAGTAGTTTTAGCAATACTAATTACAATGGGAAAATTTAACTGTTTAAGCATTTTTATATTGTGCATGGCGACTAAGCTATTTGTTGGGAATAAGTGAATAGATGCATCAAACTCTTGGTTTTATTGAGCTGAAAGCATGGAAACTGTTCAATTCATAAGATTTTTTCAATCAGCTTGTGATTCCTGAGAATTTTGAATATTCAAAAGGAGTGTATGAAACTCTTGTTGTGCATCGGACTATCCATGTTGGCGGAAGACTGTGTCGAGTGTGACAACAACATTAAAAAAGTGCCAAAGGGCCAAGGTTGTGGAGCAAGAAGCGTAGATAGGCCTGTCCAAAACAAGCAGCAAATGTGCGAGGTCACCCACAAGTATAACAAAGGAACCACCAAATGGTTATATATGTTTAGCAGGAAACACTTTCCCCAACCGACTATCTATTTTGAGTAACAACTTGGGTCCCAAGAAGCTCATTTCATCAATTAAGATGTACTTAATATGTTTAAATTCCTCTTGAAATATGGTCAATGGTTGTCCTTGCAACAAATTGATATCTCTAATCAGTATATGAAGAGTTGTATGCATTGTAGAGGTACATATATTGTAAGCGGCCACCCCCATTGGCGCCAAAGCAAGTAAAGGATTCATTCTCCAATTTGGCAATGTATTTAGTGTTCTCTGGATGTTGTCTATAAGAAATGATTTACCTATACCTGCAATACCTTGAATAATCATAGGCAATGGTGATGATGAAGATTGGCCAAGATGGTTTTGTTTAATGATATTAGAGCAAGCATTTTCTTAGGAGATAGCTGATGACAAATTGCATGTGTAGCAGGTGGGCAACGACTATCTTCAGCTGTATGCAATTTACTTTTTGAGATGAACTCTATAGTAACGTTATGTAGAATATCAGGAACATGGTGTGTGTCCCACATTTGATTTAAATTGAAGTCCCACCTACCTAATAGTTGCAACTGGTCCAAGCAGACACTGTTTCTCGCACCAAGGCGAGAAAGAAATTCCCATTCATGTTCCTTTGTGGGAGGCATAGATTGGGTGTTTTCGGTATCACTATCACCTTCTTCTGGACTAGTGGGGGGAGCAATAACTCTATTGGCATGCCAAGGGTGATAGCTAGCAACATGAAATAACCTCCAGTTCTATGTTATACTATGTTTGGTGAGGCCCATATCTGCTTCAAAATTTTAGAAAGGCTTGTATAGCAGTAATTCCAACTAGTAAAAATTTTCAAAGGTATCACAATGCTCAGGAGGGGTAGAATCCAATAGCGGGTAAACAATGATCACAATAGGGTGTGGTCGCAAGCGCCAAGCCCTGCCTTTGTGATTTTTCTGATGTGTATACAATTGTACAGATTAAATAAGGGATATAGTGTCCATCTCAGCTGGTCTTTGCATGTAATAATGAATATAACTACTTGCAAGCTCTTCACCATTATCAGTTGTTTTCAAATGGTGGAAGGTTTTCCTACTCACGTTCAAAGATAGGAAATGTTAGCTTGACATGACAAGGGGAAACTTTTGCAGCATTTGGCATGTTTCTTATGCACCAATGTCACGATCTGCAACCAAGTTCATCATGAAATTTCGATAGGAAAGAAACTCTTTATCCCCAGATGAATTTGTATTTGCAAGCCTCTACAAGATATCAATATAGCTTTCAGACTATTTTTTAGACTTTGATGCATATTTGGAAATGTAGTTTAGCACAAATTGTCTTGACAAGACTGGCTGGAAATCAACGTTTGCTCGCTAGATGGCAAGCATCTTAGGGTTGTGGATATTAAGGCGCTCATCATTTCTTGTTGGCTTGTAGGATTTGTTTGATTCATTTTCAATTTCCAATGTCGATGATGGTTGTGCATTCCATGGAGCTTTGTAGCGACATTGTAATTGTTGGCCTTTTTTTCTAAGGCATGTGTACTGAGTACATTTGGTATGCCTATGCACCATGTTCACCAGTTTTTCGTAATCCACCATTGGGTCCATGCAAGCAATTTGTGAATTTTCAAGCAAACACAAGTCCTCCAAGGAAGAGTGGTGGACTCTTGATATTAGTTGTTCTGGGGAACAAGGATTCCATGTTGAAACATAGCAATCAAAGAAGCTTTTTGTATGTTGAACTTCGTGTGGGTTGGACCAGTCAAGCATTTCCATATTCAGGGCACTTGGAAGCCACAAGAAACCATGGACATGTGTTGATCCATGGTGTTGCCACTCATACCTATACTAGTAATCCTATGTATGGAAAAGCCTCTCAAGAACCTCCTCACGAAAAATGGTGAACTGTAAATGCATGTACAAGGTCGTTACATGCAGGTTCTGGAAAACATTGTTTGTGAAGCGTCTTCAGGAGTATGGCATATGTTGCTAAGCACCAAGATAAAGAACCTTGTACAAATTAGGCCATTTTGTGTCTGCGAAGATTAGAGTGAAAAAAAGAGTTGGTGTCCCAAATTGGTGGATCATTGCAGCGAGTTCTTGCCGGTACTTTCCCAAATATGAGTGCATCCCTTGCAAGGATGCACCAAACTGAATGAGATGGTTTTCTATCTGGGTGTCTGGTGCATTCTGAAGCAGTTGTCGCAGTGCAACCACAGACTTTGGGATCCTCTCTTCCAAGTTTTATTTCATGAAAATGAAAGCCAACTACTGGCTTCGATGACTCATTATTAAATTATAAAGGTAATATCTAAATCTGGCATGCCTCCAAAATCTATTATCATAGTATCTCATCAAGTGCAATGCATATTCATATAAGTGAATCTATCTGCTTCTCAACTATAAGGGCATCATTGTTCCAGTGGGGAACAATGTTTGAAAAGCCTTGCTTAATAACACTTTTGTATTGTATTCATTGATAGGGTTAGAATTTATCTTAGGCTATCCAAAGAATCTTGACTAATGTATTCAATTTGCAAGGCTTCTCTGATTTCCTGCAATTCTCGGGGAGGGTTGGGAAACAATTGAATAAATGATGATGAGTCCTCAAGCTCAACTTCCTCATCAGCAACATTTTCAGAAGTTGCTACTGGTTCAACTATGTTCTGTACTGGTTCTTTCATTATGTGCAAAAGATTGGAGATGTCAATACTTGTAGCAGGCAACAAATTTAAAGCATCACAATCAATTGCAACATCACTATAGTATGGATCATTTTCAATTTTGTATATCAAGGCAGCCATGACATTATGTTTGTCAACATAGCAATCATAGTCCATTCCTCGAATGCCAATTCTTTGAACAATCACCACTTCAATATCATGTAGGCAGTGTGGCAACAAAGTTGCAATGCCGATGATGTCTTGAGGGAAGCTTAGTTATGGCCACTATATTAGTATTGGCCTCCTCTAGCATGGGTCACTTGCAAAACTAGAGCAACTCTAGCTATAAGCATTTCTTCAACCTGAGTTAGCTTTGCAAGGACAAAAGGTTGTGGTCTTGGGTCCATCTTATTCATTGAACTGAATTGGTGGATGCCCTTTTTAGAAGCACAACGTTGGCAAGCGATGTCTGGGTTGGATGCTCGCACTTTCATGCCAACATAGCTTTCCTTGCAAATACTACAAACTTTCAAATCGCACAAAGCATTAATGGGCTAGCAGAAGGATTGCATTGCAATGCAAAAAGGATCTCCAAACATACTGTTAAAATGGTGATGGGCTGACAACGCAAATGGCAATCCATGCCCAGCAAGGTTGTACTGAGATCCATAGTCGCCCATTGTCAAGGCACCTTCATTGGGAAGGTTATGTGCAAGCTACAAAGGGTTGGAGGGTGTGGGACCATAGAAGCTAGCATGTGTTTCTAACAAGCTTGACAACAATTGTGGTACGACCTCTTGATTAGGCAGGGCCAAGAAAGGATGAACTATGACAACTCTTTGTTCCAAGTATTTGGCCCAACGACTTGCACAGATCCAGTCTCTATGTTGCACATAATAGAGTTGGTTTCTTTGGCATTTTTCTACCTTTTTTTGGTTCACACCTGATGTAGGACTAGAACTTGAACAGGGTTGAGGAGCCTACAATCATAATATGATGAAAACAATAAAGTGCTTGCAAACACCAACTTAAAGAACAATGGTGTAGCTAAAGAGATTAAGCCAACTCAAAACATCACAATTGTTTAGTAGCATGATGGGCAACAAGAACCAAGAGAATAAGTTATAAACACAGGTGCATATGGGTGTGATGGACAAGAAGCAAGGAAAGCAGAAGTTGCAAAGATGTATATGTATATGTATATATATATATGTGTATGTGTGTGTATGTATGTATGTATGTATCAATAAGTTAAAATGCAGATGTATATGAATGTTGCTTGTAACTAATTTGACATACATACATGTCCACATATAATTTTTTTTGGTCAAATATTAAAAAATAGAGGATGTTTTCTCAATGTATAACCACTTCTATAAGCAGCAAAGCAACATGATCAAGAAAAAAAGTTGTTTTGATGTGACAGACATTGGGAAAAAGGGAAAAGAAAACAGATGTCCAGCCAACAAAAACTACAAAAAAGTGCATCTAACTTGAGAAACATATATTTCGGAATAGATTTTGTTTCGTAAGTATATATATATGCATTACATGTCTTGCATGCATAATAGGAAATACTATATATGAACATTGACTACATCTAATTTCACATAGATAGATATTTGTACATAGGGAAAATAAAATCAAACACACTAAAAGAAGGCTTGCTCTCCACCTTACCATATTGCGTCATGGAGCCTTGAGGGCTCTCAACGAACCCCTGAGCAAGAAGATAAATTATCTAGCACTATAATCAATGATGAGATCAATGTTTAATATTACACTTAATATACAACCTATCATACATATGAATGTCGTTTGCATCTAATCTCACAAACATACACATGTGCACATAGGAAGTATAAAATGAAACACAACAAAAGAAAGCCTACTCTCCACCCTACCATATTGGCTCATGGAGCCTCATGGGCTCTCACCAAACCCCCAAGCAAGAACATACATTGTCCACCACTCTGATCAATGGTGAAACCAATGTTTCTTATTACACTTAATATATAGCCTATCATTCTAACAACTCTGTTTTGAGGCTCAAAGAAATCATAACTAAAAAGGTGCATCTAACTTTAGATACCTACATATCAGTATAGATTTTGTTTTATCATTCTAACAATTCCTTTTGAGGCTCAAAGAAATAATAACTAAAAAGGTGCATCTAACTTCAGATACCTATATATCAGTATAGATTTTATTTTGCAAGTACATATATAGGCATTGCATGACTTGGATGCATATGTAGGAATCTTTTCACAAAACATGGGCACATATAAGAATCAATAACCAAAAAGCAAAAAAATATAGATATGTACAACATGAAAACCAAGCCAGCCATAGCATTGAAAATGGTTTTGTTGAATGGAGCAACATACACCATTGTCATGTGCTTGCAGGGATAAACAATGTGATGCAACCAACAAATTGTTTGTCCTCTCACAAGCACATGAAAATAGTGTGTGGTTGTCCTCCATAATAACATAAACCACAATATGCAATGGTTATAAAAGAGCAAAGCATAAATGACAATTTTTTGTAGGAAACAAATATGTTTTCTAATGTTTTAAATGGTCAAGGAAGAGATATATATAAAGATGATGGAGGGTAACCACATTAATGTCTTTTTAATTACATTCATACTCATTGCTATTATTTGTTGCAGTTGATAGCACCCAAGTGTCGATGTTTCATTTGATAAAAGAGAATTATTTTGACTTCATAATCAATGTTGAGATCAATGTTTAATATTACACTTAATATACATCCTATCATACATATGAATATTGTCTACATCCAATTTCACAAGCATACATATGTGTGCATAGGAAATATAAAATGAAACACACCAAAAGAAGGCTTGCTCTCCACCCTACCATATTGGGTCATGGAGCCTCATAGGCTCTCACCAAACCCTCGAGCAAGAACATACATTATCCACCACTATGTTCAACGGTTAGATAAATGTTTGATATTACAGTTAATGTACATCCTATCATTCTAAGAATTCCATATGAAATATAAAATGAAACACAACAAAAGGAAGCCTACTCTCCATTGTGTTCAATGGTTAGATCAAAGTTCCATATTACACTTAATATATAGCCTATCATTCTAAGAATTCCTTTTTGAGGCTCAAATAAATAATAACTAAAAAGGTGCATCTAACTTCAGATAGATATATATCGGTATAGATTTTGTTTTGCAACTGCATATATATGCATTGCATGCTTTGGATGCATCAATGGGTATATCAATGTTTCATATTATAGTTAATATACAACCTATCATTCTAAGAATTCCTTTTTGACGCTATATATGCATTGCATGTCTTCCATGCATAATAAGAAAGACTATATATAAACATTGACTGCATCTAATTTCACATAGATAGATATCTGTACATAGGGAAAATGAAATCAAACACACTAAAAGAAGGCTTGCTCTCCACCCTACCATATTGTGTCATGGAGCCATGAGGGATCTCAAAAAACCTCGGAGCAAGAAGATAAATTGTCTAGCACTGTAATCAATGTTGAGATCAATGTTTAATATTACACTTAATATACAACCTATCATACATATGAATGTTGTCTGAATCTAATCTCACAAACATACACATGTGCACATAGGAAATATAAAATGAAACACAACAAAAGAAGGTTTTCTCTCCACCCTACCATATTGGCTCATGGAGCCTCATGGGCTCTCACCAAACCCCTGAGCAAGAACATGCATTGTCCACCACTCTAATCAATGGTGAAATCAATGTTTCTTATTACACTTAATATACAACCTATCATTCTAACAACTCCTTTTTGAGGCTCAATATATGATAACTAAAAAGGTGCATCTAACTTCAAATACCTATATATCAGTATAGATTTTGTTTTATCATTCTAACAATTCCTTTTTGAGGCTCAAAGAAATAATAACTAAAAAGGTGCATCTAACTTTAGATACCTATATATTAGTATAGATTTTGTTTTGCAAGTACATATATAGGCATTGCATGACTTGGATACATATGTAGGAATCTGTTCACCAAACATGGGCACAAATAAGAAGCAATAACCAGAAAGCAAAAAATGTAGATATGTACAACATGAAAACCAAGCCAACCATAACATTGAAAATGGTTTTGTTGAATAGAGCAACATACACCATTGCCATGTGCTTGCAGGGATAAACAATGTGATGCAACCAACAAATTGTTTGTCCTCTCACAAGCACATGACAACGATGTGTGGTTGTCCTCCATAATCACATAAAACACAATCTGCAATGGTTATAAATGACAATTTTTTTTGTGGGAAACAAATATGTTTACTCAAGTTTTAAATGGTCAAGGAAGAGATATATATAAAGATGATGGAGGGTAACCACATTAATGTCTTTTTAATTAAATTCATACTCATTGCTATTATTTTTTGCAGTTGATAGCACCTAGGTGCCAATGTTCCATTTGATAAAGGAGAATTATTTTGACCACTTTGTAATCAATGTTGAGATCAATGTTTAATATTACACTTAAAATACAGCCTATCATACATATGAATATTGTTTGCATCCAATTTCACAAGCATACATATCTGTGCATATGAAATATAAAATGAAACACAACAAAAGAAGGCCTACTGTCCACCCTACCATATTGGGTCATGGAGCCTCATAGGCTCTCACCAAACCTCGGAGCAAGAATATGCATTATGTACCACTGTGTTCAATGGTTAGATCAATGTTTGATATTATAGTTAATGTACATCCTATCATTCTAAGAATTCCATAAGAAATATAAAATGAAACACAATAAAAGGAATCCTGCTCTCCACTGTGTTCAATGGCTAGATCAAAGTTTCATATTACACTTAATATATAGCCTATCATTATGAGAATTCCTTTTTGAGGCTCAAATAAATAATAACTAAAAAGGTGCATCTAACTTCAAATAGATATATCAGTATAGATTTTGTTTTGCAACTGCATATATATGCATTGCATGTGTTGGATGCATCAATGGTAACGATCAATGTTTCATATTACAGTTAATATACAACCTATCATTCTAAGAATTCCTTTTTGACGCTAAAAGAAATAATAAGTAAAAAGGTGCATCTAACTTCAGGTTCATATATATCGGTATAGATTTTTCTTTGCAACTGCATATCTGCATTACATGCTTTGGTTGTATATGTAGATATCTATTGCTTGGATATATAAACACACAGAAAGAATGTGTAAAAATTAATGCATGTCAGATTAGATGTAGACAATATACATATATAGATAGATGCAAACTTATATATATGTACATATCTGCACATAGGGAAAATAAAATGAAACACAACAAAAGAAGGCCTGCTCTCCACCCTACCATATTGGTTCATGGAGCCTCATAAGCTCTGACCAAACCCCCGAGCAAGAATATACATTATCCACCATTGTGATCAATGGTGAGATCAATATTTCATATTACACTTAATATATAGCCTATCATTCTAAAATTTAGCCAAGCAAGGACGAGCTAATTTGGTTCTTTGTTGCAAGTATTTGGCCTGACAATTTACACAGATGTAGTTTGTATGCTACGCATAATAGAGTTGGGTTCTTTGGCTTTTTGCTGGATTTTTTTTTCCACACTTGATGTAGGACTAGAACTTGAACAGTTTGAAGAGCCTAGAACCATAATATGATGAAGACAATAAAGTTCTTGCAAACACCAACTTAAAGAGCAACAATGCAGCTAAATAGATTAAGCCAAGTCAAAAAGTCACAATTTTTTAGTAGCATGATGGACAAGAAGAACCAAGAGGACAAGTTCTAAACACATGTGCATATGGGCATGACAAATAAGAAGGAAGGAAAGCAAAACTTTCAAAGATGTATATATATATATATATATCAACAAGTTTAAATGTAGATATATATGAATGTTGTATGTAACTAATTTCATATATATACATGTCCACATATAAAAAAAAAATTGTTGAAGATTATAAAATAGAGTATCTTGCCTCAAAAAGTGCATCTAACTTCAGATACATATATATCAGTATATTTTTTTTCTGTAAGTATATATATATGTGTCTGTGTTTGTCTGTGTGTGTGTGTTGCATTCCTTGATGCATAAGAGGCAGTACTATATATGAATGTTCGCTACATCTAATTTCACATATGTTTTGGATGTTGTTTTTCTATTTTTTTTACAAAAACAACTTGGAAATCCTAGGCCCAAGACAATTACTTCACACAAGAACAAGTACAACATGTTTAAGTTAACAACAATAATTTGAATAATGTACAATGCTGCTCTTGAATAGGAAAACTATAGCTGTCAATTGAAACATATATACCTATTCTTCTATCAAATGTTTCAAATTTTTTTGGATGAATGGACACAGGGGCAAGCCATGCCAAGTAGCAATTAATTTTTGTGGGAAAGGAATGTACATTTGGACTATATATGGATGTTGGTTGCATCTAATTTCACATAGAAACATATTTTCACATAGGGAAAATAAAATGAAACACACTAAAAGAAGGCTTGCTCTCCACCCTACCATATTGCATCATGGAGCCTTGAGGGCTCTCAAAAAACCCCCAAGCAAGAAGATAAATTGTCTAGCACTATAATCAATGTTTAATGTTGGTTGCATCTAATTTCACATAGAAACATATCTACACATAGGGAAAATAAAATGAAACACACTAAAAAAAGTCTTGCTCTCCACCCTACCGTATTGTGTCATGGAGCCTCGATGGCTCTCAACAAACCCCTGAGCAAGAAGATAAATTGTCTAGCACTATAATCAATGTTGAGATCAATGTCTAGCAATTTTTGGATGAATGGACAAAGGGCCAAGCCATGCCAAGTAACAATTAATTTTTGTGGGAAAGGAATGTACATTTGGACTATATATGAATGTTGGTTGCATCTATTTCACATAGAAACATATTTGCAATAGGGAAAATAAAATAAAACACACTAAAAGAAGGCTTGCTCTCCACCCTACCATATTGTATCATGGAGCCTTGACAACTCTCAACAAACCCATGAGCAAGAAGATAAATTGTCAGCCCGATAATCAATGTTAAGATCAATGTTTAATATCACACTTAATATACAACCTATCAACATATGAATGTTGTTTGCATCTAATCTCACAAACACACACATATACACATAGGAAATATAAAATGAAACACAACAAAATAATGCCTGGTCTCTACCCTACCATATTGGGTCATGTAGCCTCATAGGCTCTCACCAAACCCCCCGAGTAAGAACATACATTATCTACCACTATGTTCAATGGTTAGATCAATGTTTCATATTACACTTAATATACAACCTACCATTCTAATAATTCCTTTTTAAGGCTAAAAGAAGTAATAACCAAAAAGGTGCATCTAACTTCAGATATGTATATATATCGGTTTGGATGCATATGTAGAAATTTGTTGCTTGCATATATATAGACACAAAAATTATGTGTAGACATCAATGTATGTGGAATTAGATGTAGACAATATACATAAGTGGCTTCGAATCAGAAAAGTGGATTAAATTGGTAATCCCAAAAGAATAAATATACGAAGGAGTATATATGAATGTTGCCTACATCTAATATCACATACATACATATCTGCACATAGGGAAAATAATATGAAAGTCACTATGGTGGCTTAGAGCTCTCATAGTAGGTAAAGCTAGAGAACAACACCCAACAATGGCCTATCAAAAATTGTGCAAAGTGTTTTATTGCTTGACCATGTTTTCTCAAGTTTTAAATGGCAGGTGTTATTACAACCATCACTAAACCATCGCCACTATACGGAAAGCATACATCAATTAATGTTGAAGTGTGAAGCCCTACCAACCAGCGTTCAATTTTTCTAGCCTTCTCTATCAACATGACAAATGCATTTATTTTTCCATTTAATTTCATTTATTTCATTTAAACTTGCCACCTTTTTTCCAATCAACTGGGAGTCGTGCACCAGAAGTTTTAAAAATTGGGAAGGATGAGGAAATTCGTAGGCAAAGTGTTCCCATGCAGGATCAAGAGAAATCCCTCTTTTTTTGTCTTTCATTTTATTTTTCCTACGTGCAGATATCTATGTATGTGAAATTAGATGCAGAAAACATTCATGTATATAGACAATATTCATATCCAACATGCAACCCATATAATTTTTTTTTCCATGGGTTTGTTATTGTGAATTCTTCTGCTTTGTGGTTTTTTTCCTCTATGACAGACAATATTCATATCCAGCATGCAACCCATTTTGTTTTTTGTTTTTTTGCATGGGTTTATTACTGTGAATTCTTCTATTTTGTGGCCTTCTTCATCTAGGTCACTGTGAAAACCAATATTGTTTCATTTATGGTTTACGTGTTGTGGTGATGGTTGTAACACAATAAAATAGTTTATGTTATACAATTTATGTTATTTTCCATAACACATCGTTCGGTTGGTTGTTTTGCGAGAACATAAACTATTTTTGAAATCCTCTACAAATATTTTTTTAAATGTGTTCAATGGTTAGATGAATGTTTCATATTACACTTAATATACAGACTATCATTCCAAGAATTCCTTTTTGAGGCTCAAAGAAGTAATAACCAAAAAGGTGCATCTAACCTCAGATACATATATATTGGTCTATATGTATATTGTCTACATCTAATTCCACATACATACATTTCTACACATACTTTTTGTGTGTAAATATATCCAAGCAACAAATTCCTACATATGCATCCAATGCATGCAATACATATATATGCAGTTGCAAAACAAAATCTATACCAATATTTATGTATCTGAAGTTAGATGCACCTTTTCATGTAGCGGCGATGGTTGCAAGGAAATAAAATAGTTTAGGTTATATAGTTTATGATATTTTCTATATGGAATTGTTGATTGTTGTTCTTTGGCTTTAGCTATATTGTTTCATTTATGGTCTCCATATAGTGGTAATGGTTGCAACGCGATTAAATATTTTATGTTGTTTTCGATAAGGAACTGTTGGGAATGGTTGCATGGAATTCTTAGAATGATAGGATGTATATTAACTATAATATAAAACATTGATCTAACCATTGAACATAGTGGTGGATAATGTATGTTCTTGCTTGGGGGTTTGGTGAGAGGCTCAGACAAATAACATATATCCTTCCAAAAGAATAAGCATAGGAAGGATTTGATACCCACGCATTATTGATTGTTGTTCAATAGCTTCAAAAATATTATTTCATTTATGATTTCCATGTAGTGGTGATGGTTGCAAAGCAATAAAACAGCCTACATATATTCTTACAAAGAAAAATCTTTACAGATATATATGCATCTAAAGTTATATGTAGGAAACACACATATATATCCATAGGTGGACTTGTTAATACAGAAATCACCATGAAAGCAGAGGAAATAAACGTCACTTGGCACATCCTACCATGGCAACATTGTTTCATGTATGGTTTCCATATAGCGCCAACAGTCGCAATAATATTTAGCATTCTAAACTTACCAAAGCAATTGAACAGTTTATGTTATTTTCAATAAGGAATTGTTGACTATTGTGTTGTAGCTTGAGCTGCTATCAACATTGTGAGCCACCACTGTGACAAGGTTTTTTGCAAACAACATACATAGATATCCACACCTAAACTTGTCAATACATGTGAGAACATATATAGATAAGTGTAAATGTAGATATATATGTATGTTTCCTAAGCACAAGAAATAAACATCACTTGGCACAGCTTGACATGGCAACATTGTTTCATGTATGGGTTCCATATACTGGTGATGGTTGCAATAATATCTAGCATTTAAAACTTACCAAGGAAATTGAGCGGTTTATGTTATTTTCAATAAGGCATTCTTCACTGTTAGTTTGTAGCTTCAGCTACACAGCATACATACATATCCACACCTATACTTGTCAATACATGTGAGAACATATATATGTAAGTCAAAATGCAGTTACATGTATCAACAAGTATAAATGTAGATATATATGTATGATGTGGCATCTTAGTTTATATACATATATATGTGCACAATTTTTTTGTTGTATGTGTATATCAATGCAATAGACCATTTCCTCCTTTGTCAAGCGTTTGTTTTATTAATCTGAGCAACATCAATTTTGCTAAGCAAGTTCAAGTTTGGGCATTTGATATTGTAACCATTTTCACTATTTTCATTGTTTCGAGAATTCCTATGGAATAAAAATATTATTACATGTATGGTTTGCATTTAGTGGTAATGGTTGCAATAACACCTACCATCCAAAACTTAGCAAAGAAATAAAATAGTTTATGTTATTTTCAATTAGGCATTGTTGACTATTGTTCTATAGCATCAGCCGCTATCAGGACTGTGAGCAACCACTGTGGCAAGGTTTTTTACACATAACACACATAGATATCCACACCCAAACTTGTCAATACATGTAAGAACATATATATATATATATATAAGTGTAAATGTAGATATATATCTATGTTGGGTGCATCTAATTTCATATACACACATATGTGCAAACACTTTTTATGTGTATATATATGCAAGCAAGAGATATCTAAGTATGCATGGAAGGCATGGAGTGCATATATATACACTTACCAACCAAAATATTGATAGATAGATATGCATATGAAGTTAGATGCAAATAACATACATATTTACCCATAAGTAAACTTGTTAATACATGCTAGTACATATGTATACCTACATGTATTTATAAATATAGTAGCACAGAGAAATAGATACATATCTGCATACAAGCACACATACATCAAAAGGTATAAAATAGACATATAGTTATTTCTAAGTGATATACATATATATATATACTTACATGTAGGAACAAGTTTAAATGTAGACATATATGTATGTTGTGTGCAGCTTACTTTAGATATAATTATATTTGTAGAATTCTTATTTTTGTATGTGTATATCCAAGCAATAGTGGTGCAGGAGAACCTAGTGATTTTATGCCTCCATGAGGCAATCTTGTAAAGTTTAAATTTTCATCATGTTATGCATGTAAAAAGGTCATGTTTGGACCAATTAAAATGTATTTGAGTCACTACTAGGTTTCTAGGAGGTCAATTAAGTCAAATTACAAAAATTGTCATTTTGTTGCACAAATGCAAAATTGCAAAAAATGCAAAAATGAAGGAAGTTGAAGAGCCATCTTGTTAGGGAAGGTTGTTAGTCAGCTAAAGTTTAAGGGGTAGTTATAGTAAATATTGTATCATATTTATAAGAGCATTGTAGAGATGAGCAAAGCATTGAACTTGTATCTTGAAACAAATTTTGTGAATAAAAGTACTATGTTATGCTATAACAGTGTTTTCTTTGTTATTTTCAAGTTTTGTACGACCTGTACAACACCACCAGGCCTTGATCTTTATTTTTTTGAGTATAATATGGTGTAATTTTTCAAACAAAGTTGATTTGAGGGGATCTTATTAGATATAAAGTTTGATTGGGGTCTTCTTTCTGTATATGTTTTGGAAACCCCAATTTAAGGGTTTTGAGAGTCTAAGAGTGGTTAAACAACCATTCCACCAATGGAGGATTTTTAAATTGGTGGAATGGGTTAGATTAGATTAATTTTTAATGTGATGATGTTTGTGGATGTAGGGGAAGTCAGGTTGCAAGGTTTAGATGCTACCTCCATTGAATTTTCTAAGTTTTTACCATGAAAGTGGTGGCTCCAAGTTGAAATATGTTTTAGATGCATTCAAGAAAGTTGGAAGTTGGTTCTAAAAGTTTGTGTAGACCTTTTACAAGGTGTTTGAAGCATTTTCCAAGTGGTATGAGTTTTGGAAAGCATAGATCCAATAAACCCCTATTTTACTTAATCTAAAATGGCCTAGAGTGAGGGTTTAGTATTTTGGTGCATTAATTTGTCTCCCAAGCACTAAGGATTGTTGATTTTGTAGTTTCAATGTCTGGTTAAGGTCTGTAAATGGAGATTAAGGATTGATAAGTGGGTTAGTGAAGGCATGCTTTGTTAAATAAGCCTAATTGAGCCTTATTGTTGCGGGACAATCAAATTTAAGGGTATTCTTTCCAAAAAACTCCACCTTAGTTTTTGATATGTTAAATTATTCAATAATGGGTTCCTGAAAATGTATTTTTTCTATGGAGATTCAATATGGTTTAAGAGTTTCACCCGATTTAGTGTTTTGGGCTCCTACAAGCAACTTTGGCCTTTTGGTGCAAGCAATTGAGAAACTGATGAAACAGTGTTATAAGAGAATGTTTTTGGTTTAATCCTTCATTTTTCATGATATTTAAACCGTACTAGGGTCTGGTAAGATTTTAGAACCCTGATTTTGGTCTTTTGGTGTATTGGTAGTCTTGTGGAATCAAGTTTCAATGAAGTGAATTTGGTGAATGTTCAAGTGATCTTCTCAAGTTTGTGTTTTTGGTCTTTAGAACCCTTAAAGTCATGGATGCTCTACATCAAATAGATATCTATATATGTGCACATATATTTTTTTGGTACAGATGAATATGCATGCTACAGATGGCTTAAATGATCAACGGTACTTGTGAAGATAACTATACAATATTATGGTTTGCATGTAGTGGTGATGGTTGCAATAACACCTACCATCTAAAACTTAGCAAATCCATAAAAAAGTTTATGTTATTTTCAATTAGACATTGTTGACTGTTGTTCTATAGCATCAGTTGCTATTAGGACTGCGAGTAACCATTGTGGCAAGTTTTTTTTCACATAACACACATAGATATCCACAGTCAATACATGTAAGCACACACACACACACACAAACACACACACACACACACACACACACACACACACACACACACACACACATATATATATTAAGTTTAAATGTAGATATATATCTATGTTAGGTGCATCTAATTTCATATACACACATATGTGCAGACACTTTTTCTCTCTGTGTATATATATATATGCAAGCAAGAGATTCTAAGTATGCATGGAAGGCATGGAGTGCATATATATACACTTACTAAACAAAATCTCAACAGATATATATGCATATGAAGTTAGATGTAGAGAACATACATATTTACCCATACGTAAACTTGTTAATACATGCAAGTACATATATATACTTGCATGTATTTATAAATATAGTGGCATAGAGAAATAGATACATATCTTCATACAAGCACACATACGTTAAAAGGTATAAAATAGGAATATAGCTATTTCTATGTGATATATATACTTATACTTGCATGTAGGAACAAGTTTAAATGTAGAGATATATGTATGTTGTGTGCGGCTTACTTTTTTTTTTTAGACTGCAGGAATCGGGTAGCACGACCCCCTATAAACTGCAGTGCACCTGGTAAACTTTTTAACGTGACCGGCGGTGCTGGCGCGACACGCCCTCCGGTACCACGGGACGGGGGGAGACTAGAACTCGTGACCAGCAGAGCCGCAACGGAATTACTTAGCCAACCGAGCTAGGGCCCCCGCCCAGTGTGCGGCTTACTTTAGATATACATTTATTTGCATATTTTTTTCCGTGTATGTGTATATCCAAGCAATAGATATCTAGATATGTGCACATAATGATACAAGAGACAATACATTTTGTTAGGATGGATTTTAATAACTTGGACTCAAGCAAAAACACAAAAGTATTGCACAATCGGTAGAGAACAGTCATCACAATTGAACATTATATAGGAAATATGGTAACAAGAATGAACTTATGTAACTCTAATAAAATCAAAGATAACCATATGTGACATGGTTTTATGAATGGAGAGCCAACACCAATATATTCAACATTCAACCACCATCAGAAGATGAAAAGCACACATGAGATTGAAATAAGTATGGGTTGAAGGGAACAAACATTATAGCCGAGAAACATATGATATCCAAATGCAATATGACATTATGAATGGACATGCAAAAGCAGGATACAAAATATTTAAACAGTGTCAGAAGATTATAAAGCACATATATGAGATGAGCAACAACATTCAAAAGAATACATGAAAATTGGTGTAAATACTCATATATGTGACAAAGACAGTAGATGTATATGCATGTTACAAATTCCTTAAATGATCAATGGTACTTTGAAGATAACTATACAATATACAAATTATCAATGCTCATAATGATACAATAAACAAGATTACACACATCTGTATCAGCATGTTGTATGTGCTCACAAAATTCAATTGCATGCATATATGTTTATGTATATGCATATGTAAATGTATCTATGCATACAACCATGTCTACAAGTATACATAAGAACATTTGTAAATACTGATACATGTGTTGAATAGAGCAACATAAGTTTATAGCCAAACATCATAAAACAAAATGAGGAGCATACACTAAAAGGGGAACAAAACTATAAGCGACATAAATGATACAAAACAAAAAAAGTGTAACTATTTTTGTTAAACATTATAAATTATAGTGCGTTGTCTCAATTAATAACCAGTTCTACAAGTAGCAAAGCAACATGAACGTAAAGCAAAGGTGTTCTGATGTGATGGGATGTCAAAAAAGGGAAAAGAAAATAGATGTCTAGCCAACCCAAGCTGTAAAAATTTCAACTATTGATTATCTCTACACAGACCTGCTCGGAAGAGGATATTACAAACAAATCTAAGAGCAACAGCTTGCACTCAGCTTCAAAGTTAATTCTTGCAACTTTGACTATTGTTGTTTTAAGCCATGATTCTAAATTATAGGTCTATGTTTTAATAAGAATAGTGAAAACAAAAGAAGTGTAGATGACACCATTGATGAAAAACTGAGTCATTGCAACAAAAGACCCTTATTTCAACATATATATCTCTTTTGTTGGCATCTACAATAATTTTTTTGCAACCTCATCAAAAGCAGCAACCCAAATCTCACCTGTATGGTCTTCCATCTTTAGCTGCAACAAATATCAGAAGTCACAATTAGGTACGGTTGTCTAGCATTTAGGGAAGTACCACATATTATTGGTAGAATCTTCACACTTTTTCTTGCATTGTCTACCATTGGACTGCAAGGGACATGCAATGTAACAAAATGCATTAGTTTTAATATATTTCACTGTTGCCTTGATAGTAGCCTACAAATTTTCTGGCAAGGAAAAATAATGGTCCAAGATATATCCAATAGTGACTAGGGGGCTCAACATGTCCTTGTTGCATTAAGGCCTGTGCTTCCGAGATGTCAGGATTCATGTATAGAGCAGTCCCTGCAGATGTATTTACAACAGATCCATTCAAATATCCAACACGACCATTTCTAACACCAAGTATGACAACAGAACCAGGAGTGCACAACTTTTCCATCTCGTCACCTTTTGCTTCCCAATTTGGACCCCACAAATTAACGTCAATGTAAGAGGATGACAAATCATTAAGTTTCATAGTTCTTTGAATCGTTTCAGTTTGATCCTTTCTTTGAACAGTTGATACCTTTCCTACATGCACCACATCACCAATAATATCAATCAAAGTGTTATTGTTGTAGTTTGCAATTTCTTTTATTGGGCTGAATTTAAATGCTTTGTCTGGCACAAAGGTCTCATCATCACAACACTTCAATATCAAGTTTTGATCTAAAATAATTTCCATGTGGCTTTTCAACTTATTAAATTTCTTATACGCCTGTTTGACTGAGCATTTTGAAACACAATAAGTGTGTCCCACCTGAACCCTATCATATTAATATTTTGTTGTGTCATTAAATCAAGTGATTTATATTTTTGTTCGCTCACTATCAATAATGTCAAAGCTGAATACTTGGCCCTCACGTCCTTGTTTATTGTAATGGTACATATCCCTTTTAGTTGTCACCCGACCTTTTATTGTCCATCTGGTTTGGTGAATATTCAACCCTTTAATGGGACTGATATTTGTAGGAGCACTATGTTCTGTTGGGGATGTATGAATCCCAAATTTTGAGGCTCGTTTGGATGGCGAAGGTGACTCTGATGACATCATTTGTTCTTCCTGATCTTTAAACAGATGTCTAGGTGTTCCAATTAACTGAAAATCTAACATTTTTACATCCAAGGACAGTATAAAAATTTCCCTAAAACCAGACCAAAATCAAATATTAAAAAAGGTGGGACCCACAAACAGGAAAGTATACAACAAGTCCAAGCAGTGCAAAACAATAGCCAACCTTGATTCTCCCAGGTTCTTACACACATAGTTTGTCAAGCACAAGATGGAACCTATTTTCAACGTCCCTGCAAACAAAAGATCATTGTATCTTGTGGGAAAATTTCCTATTTGCATGTGGGTTCCATCTGAGAGGACAACTTTGTAATGGTTGACCAGGCTTTGATCACCACCTATTTTCTAAAAAGACATTAGCTAAAGAACTGGGGATGGAATGACATCTCCAACATTAATAGATCGGATTGCATGCCCTGACAAGGCTAGCCACACATTTGAATCCTACAAGGCAGTTTTGTTCAGCTAAACCAAAGTAATGAGATGTTCAAGGTTGTGACAACACTCTAGAAGCAAAAGGGGGGGAAAGAGGCAGCACAAAATGAATCAATTATTGGGATCCAACATGCAGATATATAGATAATTATGCATGGTTACAAGATCACAACAACCTCAAAATTGCATATAATAGATGAATATGAAAGGAGGGAAAGGTCAAGCAAGATGCAAACAAATCTATATTTTTTGTTGAATAAAAACAAGGAAGAACATAGCAATGTTGACACATCTCAAAATTGTAACCCTTTTTTTTTCTAACACATAGGCCACTCCCAAATGGCCAGCAAAGCAAAAGGAAAAGAAAAAATATAGAGGTCAAATATAAATTGGTTAAACCATATATTACAAGGACTGTTAACTCAAATGAAGCATATTCACAATTCATTGGATGCACATGGCAAAGATCTGATACAATTCTCAGCAAAAAAAAGGAAACAAGAAATAGACTTACAGGACTAGTGCTCGAGGGTTGGTCAACAAGCTGGGGAGAACCAAATTCCATCAACATTTTTGGGACTACTTTTTAAAAAGTCGAGTGTTGCAATGCCGGCGGCTGACTGCGAGCTCTATGCCACAACAACATGAGGGCCCAATGTTCAATTAAAGTGATGAAGGCTAAAAAAGGCATCAATGTTTCATATAACACTTAATATCTTATTATTTCAAGAATGCCCTATTGAGGCTCAAACAAATTACAACTATTTTCCCAAAAGAATAAACGTAGGGAGGAGTATGTATGAATTTTGTTTGCATCTAATATGATATACATACATATTTGGACATAGGGATATTAAAATGAAACACAAAAAAAAGGCATGTTATCCACCTAACTATATTGGGCCATGAAGTGTCATAGGCTCTCACCAAACCATGGCAAGATCAAGAGGACGCCCTCTTTTGTTGTCTTTCATTTTATTTTCCCTACGTGTAGATATCTATGTATGTACCACAAAATAGAAGAATCCACAGTAACAAATCCATGCAAAAAACAAAAAAAACAAAATACGTTGCATGCTGGATATGAATATTGTTTGTCAGAGAGGGGGAAAACCACAAAACAAAAGAATTCACAGTAATAAACGCATGCAAAAAAAAAAATGGGTAGCATGCTGGATATGAATATTGTTTATATATATGAATGTTTTCTGCATCTAATTTCACATACATAGATATCTATTGTCTTTCATTTTATTCTCCCTATGTGCAGATATTTATGTATGTACCACAAAATAGAAGAATTCATAGTAGAAAACCCATGCAAAAAAAAAAAATGTGTTGCATGCTAGATACGAATATTGTCTATCAGAGAGGAAAAACACCATAAAACAAAAGAATCCACAGTAACAAATGCATGCAAAAAAAAAGCAAAATGGGTCGCATGTTGGATATGAATATTGTTTGTATATATGAATGTTTTCTGCATCTAATTTCACATACATAGATATTTGCACGCACAAAAAATAAAATGAAAGACAACAAAAGAAGGCTTTCTCTTGACCCTGCATGGGAACACTTTGGTCATGGATTTAGTCAACCTTCCTAGTTTTTAAAACTTTCAATGTGTGGCTCCCGGTTAATCGTAAAAAAGGTGGCAGGTTTAAATGAAATTAAATGAAAAAATAAATACATTTGGCACGTTGATAGAGAAGGCCAGGGAAATTGAATGCCGATTGGCAGGGCTTGGCACTTCAACATTATTTGATGTATGGTTTCTATATAGTGGCGATGGTTGTAATAACACCTGGCATTTAAAACTTGAGAAAACATAGCAAAGCAATAAAATAGTTTGTGCAATTTTTGGCAAGGCATTGTTGGGTGTCTTTTTGTGGCTTTACCTGCTATGAGAGCTCTAAGCCACCACCATGACCAGGGTTTTCGTTGGCGAGCCCTTATGAAGGTGCAAGTTCGATGAGCAGTAGAGGTTTTGTGAAGGTGCGTGGTTTTTTTTTTTTTTGGCATGGGTTTGTTACTGTGAATTCTTCTGTTTTGTGGTTTTTTCGTCTCTAATAGTTTTCTTTGCTCTTTGTTGTGGTTCGAGAAAGGAGAAAGTTGAAAGAAAGAAATCAGGAAGAGGACTAACAATAGTTGATGTTATAGAACAATAGTCTATTTCCTAAGTTTTAGATGGTAGCTGTTATTGCAACCATCGCCATTACATAGAAAGCATAATATTGTATAGTTATCTTCACAAGTACCATTGATCATTTAAGCCATTTGTAGCACACAAATATATCTATACAAAAAATATGTATGTGCACATATCTAGATATCTATTGGTTGGATATACACATACAAAAAAAAATCTACAAATATAATTATATCTAAAGTAAGCCACACGCAACATACATATATGTCTACATTTAAACTTTTTCCTACATGCACTTGGAAAACCCCTTTAAAGCAAGCGGGAAGAGGTGCGTTTGGAAAAAACCCTTTGTAGAGGATTTCAAAAACAGTTGGTTTTTTCCTATCTGGCATTTTTTTCTACACTGGACAAAGAAGGCAGTTGAAAGAAAGCAAGCAAGAAGAGGCACATTTGGAACACCCTTTGTAGAGGATTTCGATGGATAGAAAGCATCTTTTGTTGTCTTTTATTTTATTTTCCCTATGTGCAAATATCTATGTATGTAAAATTAGATGCATACAAAATTCATAAATACACACAATATTCATATCCAACATGCAACTTCCATTCAGTAAAGTTAATATGGTTGGGTGGAGAGAAAGCCTTGTTTTATTGTCTTTCAGTTTATTTTCCCTTTGTGCAAATGTGTATGTATGTGAAATTAGATGCAGACAACATTCATATGAAGCTCCCAATCAGAAAAGTTGTTATTCAATACATGGCAAGGTAACAAGATAAAAAAAGAGGTGACAAAGCCAAAAAAATTAAAGCATTTGACACAACAATAAAGAAAGCCTAGGATATTAAACGTCAGTTGGTAGGGCTTGGCACGACAACATTATTCCATGAATGGTTTTTTTGTAGTGATGGGGGTTGTTGTTTGAGCCTCAAAAAGGAATTCTTAGAATGATAGACTGTATATTAAGTGTAATAGGAAACATCAATCTCACCATAAGTAGGTAGAACATGGAAGAGGGAGAACATGAAAGACTGTAGCAACTAAAGCTAGACAACAACAACCAACTATACCTCACCGAAAACAAAATAAACTATTTTTTTGGGTCGCAACCACCGCCAATACATGAAAATCATAAATGGAGTAATATTATTGAAGCTACAAAACAACATTCGACAATGGCTTATGGAAGATAACATATTATAACTATTTCATTGCTTTGCAACCATCGCCAACACACAGAAAACATAAATGAATTATAGGGAAACCATACATGGAATAATATTAACATGTCGTAGGAATTCTCAAAACAACAAGGAAAGCTAAACAGGGGAACCCTAGTCACAGGGGTGGCTCACAGTGTTGATAGCAACCAAAGTTACACAATAACAGTCAAGAATGCCTTATTATAAATAACATAAACTGTTTAATTCGTTTGCAACCATCACCACTACATGGAAACCACAAATGAAATAGTATTGCTAAAGCCATAGAACAACAATCAACAATGGCTTATGGAAAATAGCACAAACTGTTTCCGCAAGCCACACAAAAACTGTCAACAATGCCTTATCAAGAATAACGTAAACTATTTTATTGCTTTGCAACCATTGCCACTACATAGAAACCATAAATGAAATAATTTATTCTGAGGCCACAAAAAAACAATCAACAATGCCTTATGGAAAATAGCATAAACTGTTTTATTGTCTTGCAACCATCGCCACCACAAGTAAGCCGCACACAACATACATATATCTCTACATCTAAACTTGTTCCTACATGCAAGTATATATATATATCACATAGAAATAGCTATATGTCTATTTTATACCTTTTAATGTATGTGTGCTTGTATGCAGATATGTATCTATTTCTTTGTGCCACTATATATATATATATATATATATCACATAGAAATAGCTATATGTCTGTTTTATACCTTTTAATGTATGTGTGCTTGTATGCAGATATGCATCTATTTCTCTGTGCCGTTATATTTATAAATACATGCAAGTATATATATGTACTTTCATGTATTAACAAGTTTATGTATGGGTAAATATGTATGAAACAATATTGGTTTTATATGGTTTATATTTTTGAGAGGTAAGTGAATTGAAAAGGTTTGATAATTTTCAAATTAATTATATATATGGTAGTTAATAGACATTTTTCATAATGTATGAAATTATGATATTGTCACTAAGATTCAATTGTGTAGTATATATATATAAGCTCTAACTCCATATTAAATTAAAAAACAATAATAAATCTTTGTTGTACATTGTAGTGGTCCCTGTCCATTATGTAAATCCAAAAGAAGTAAATCACTATAAAATTAGGGGCAATGGCTCCAACAACTTGCAATTCAGGGTTTATATATATACACTTCTGAGCATTTCTTATAGATCAAAAAATCTGCAAAACACAAAAGTTCTACAAAGAATTCTTATTTAAAAAAAGGTAAAAAAATGTGAATAATAAAGGTATACATATTTACTCTTTGTAAATATGATAAAAATAATAATAAATAATAGCATGGTTATGCATTATCCCTCTGTGTTGGATGTTCTTCCATTTCAACCCTACAAAGCTACTATTATATCTGCTCAAGAAAATTATAGTCAAGTGATTTCAAACATGAAGATAAATATATATAGAACGAGTTGCAAAGGAATCCAACAATAAATATAACTTTACAAAAATTATGGCAATAATTTAGTGCTAAGGTAATTTTGGGATAGATAAGATAGTGGCATTGGTAATTGAGAACTATTTTGGCCACAAATATACAAGTACATAAGGATATTTATTTAGAGTTATAGTGTGTTAAAAAATGTGAGTAAAAATATTAGGTTATCTCAATCATTAGCTATTTATGGGAAACCTTAAGAGGATATAAGTATGGATATGGTATTGGGTTTGTTTATAATATAGGGCACATAATTTTATATTGATGGTAAGGATATATTTTTGAAGATGGCATATTTCATTCTATGTAAAAGGAATAATGATGAGATATATATAGTCGATCTATTTTTTAGAGAAGCTTTAAGATCAAATGGTTTGCAAGTATTATAATTTTAGATATGGATACTAATTTTTTGATAATATAAAAGGGGTTAAATATGTGCCCCTACCATACAAGTCACAATAGTGAGAGTTCAAAGGAAAACAAAAACAAAAAAAACAACAAAATCAAAATCTCTAACAACTCAAAACAAGAATAACAACAACAAACACAACCTTTATTGAGTGGGGGATCTAGAAAAAAGTCCATAAGTATAATTTATTTCTTTCAAAAGCCTATGAAGCTCAAATTTAAGAGATGTCAAACCTTCCCCTTTTTCCTCCTTGATATCTTTCCCTTTTTTATTTTTTCTCCTATTCCTTTCAAAGGATTTTAAAGCTACTTGTTGTGAAGTTAAGCATTTGCTTATTGAGATTAATGATCTTATTCATAGAAATTTTTAGTTCCTAGAATTTATTTTTTATTCCCATCTATAGTAGATCCATTTTGATCCTATTTATATGACATATGGAACAAGGAGACCCATAGTTGTTATTTATGAGCATGGTATACTTACCCCCATTGGTTTTTTCATATTCTTCAATTTTCTATTATTCCTTAGTTATTTCCTCTTGGGATCCTTTCTTCTTAATTTCAAGGTTTTTAGTATCATTTCCTCCCTCCCTATGTAGATTGGTATTTATATTAGTTGAGCTTCCTTCTTTCTCAAACCACAACAAACAACAAAGAAAACTATTAGAGACAAAAAAACCACAAAACAGAAGAATGCAGCTCACAATGTTGATAGCAGCTAGATTTATACAACAGTCAACAATGCCTTATTAGAAATAACATAAACTATTTAATTCCTTTGCAACCATTCCCAACAATGGCTTATTGGAAACAACATAAACTGTTGTTAAATGATAAATGATTGTTATCTCCTTGCATAGACATAAGGGAGATGCTTATTATACAAGACATGGTGTATATCATTTGATGATTATTTTATCATTTTCAAAGGGACATTTAAATGATTATTCTTACAAGTCAAAGTGCATAGACTTTTGAGCATTCTAAATAATAAGGTAAAAATCATGGAGACCGACAAAGGTGTAAGTGTTTGATTAAGACGTGATCGACACACATTATAAAGTGTTACACGAGTATTATGATGGTTATGTGAAAATGTTGACATAATAAAGTGTTTTATTTGTAACACTGACACAATAATTATTCCCTAAAATAATCACCATTGTTGCTACATGAAAACCATAAATGAAAAAATATTGGTAAAGCTACAGAAGAACAATCAACAATGTCGTATGGAAAATAACATAAACTATTTTGAAATCCTCTACAAAGGGTTTTTTCCAAATGTACCTCTTCCTGCTTGCTTTAAAGGGGTTTTCCAAATGCACCTCTTTCATCTTGCTTTCTTTTAGCTTCCTTCTTTCTTGAACCACTGCAAAAAGCAAAGAAAACTATTAGAGACAAAAAAAACCACAAAATAGAAGAATCGCAGATCACAGTGCTAATAGTAGTTGGACTTACTATTTTTGAAATCCTCTACAAAAGGTTTTTTCCAAATGTACTTATTCCTGCTTGCTTTAAAGGGGTTTTCCAAATGCACCTCTTCCCGCTTGCTTTCTTTCACCTTCCTTCTTTCTCGAATGACTGCAAAAAGCAAAGAAAACTATTAGAGACGAAAAAAACTACAAAACACATAGTAGGTGGACTTACTATTTTTGAAATCCTCTACAAATGGTTTTTTCCAAATGTACCTCTCCCCACTTGCTTTAAAGGGGTTTTCCAAATTCATTTCTTCCCGCTTGCTTTCTTTCAGCTTCCTTCTAGTTTTCTCAAAACCATCAACTTTTTCTTAAACAAGGTGATGCCCCAACAATCAAAAAAGTGCAAAACAACCCATAAAACAAAATGCTTATAGGAAACCAGAAATTAATGTAAAACAAAGTGCAGATACAAATAAATAGAGTTATCCTTTTTGCATCAATATACCTGGCTTGCAAAGCAACCCATATTTTCCAAAAGTGTTATAGGAAAAACACAGAGAATCCTTGAGTTTCATTTGAGGGATTTGAAATATGCAAGTTTTCACCATGAAAGTCCTCCACAGAACTCCAGTCGTTGCTCAGAGATCTCATAGCAAGTAAACCCAGAGAACGACACCCAACAATGCCTTATCGAAAATTGTTTCTCAAGTTTTAAATGGAAAGTGTTATTACAACCATCACCAAACCATCACCACTATATGGAAAGCATACATCAATTAATGTTGAAGTTCCAAGCCCTGCCAGCCGCCGTTCAATTTTGTTGGCCTTCTCTATCGACGTGCCAAATGCATTTATTTTTTCATTTATTTCATTTAAACTCACCACCTTTTTTCTGATCGACCGAGAGTTGCACGTCGAAAGTTTTAAAAACTGGGAAGGATGATGAAATTCGCGGCCAAAGTGTTCCCACAATAAGCCTATCAACTTAAAAATAATAGTAAAATGCACAACAAGAATGGGTAAAAATACCAGAATGTCAAGTTTACCAAAATGTATTATAAATTTTTATGCCTTCTTTAAATTTATATTACATTAATGAATCTAGGAATGAGGTTGTAAGAAATATAATAGAAACTTACAAGATAATGTAATTAGTGCTATTAAATTGATCTTTGTAAAGAGGAAAAAATATTAATCAATTGATTTTGATTATACAAGATTCTTTTGACAAAAAATCAATAAAAATGAATCATTTTAATAAAATGTGTAAAGAAATACAGTATCTAAAGTGGATGTGGAAATAAGAATAGTAAGGTATTCTCAAGCACTAACCCATCTACTATACCTTTTAAAATAGAGATACAGTGATGAAGTGAGTGTATCAAATTATTTAGAATATTATAATAAAAAAGAAATAATTGAAAGCATGAAGGAGAGTTAGGAATGTCAAAATTAAAGTGTAAATCCATCAAACCCAAAGTGGAGATTCATCATCGTGAAAACTATCTCTAGGATGAGAGGAAAGGGGTGACTACATAGGAGCCTACCAAGGTGTTCAAGCCTCTATTTTTGTCTTTCAACCTCCACAAGCAATCAAATGATATGAAATTATTGATTGTGTGGGTGTGTTTAGCCTATGTGTGTCTAGGCATAAGAGTGAGGTATATATGTGTATGTGCACTTGCATATGTGTAATTAGCCTAAGTGCATCTAGTTTGTGTTGTGAATAATAACAAAATATAGTCTATAATTTGTTATTATTCCAATGTGAGAAAAGAGCAACGCCAAACATGGTTATGGTGTGTCAAATATATTATTATTATGTGTGGAATGTGAAATTATAATAATCAAGTTCTAATAAGGCTATAATTATTGTGTGTATCTATACAAAATGAAAACCAAAAGATGGTTGGATATGGAGTGTGAGGAGAACAACACAATGGTGAAGAAGCATTTGAGTTTTCATATGTGGAAATGGAGCTCTATAAAATATGATATTAATATTTAAAGAAATATATTTCTTGCAAGTTAGAGCAAATATAGTAGATTAATAAGAATAATAATGCATATGAATTAGCACTTCCTTTGGACTAAAAAGAGAGAAATGTAAAATTACAATTTTTTTTATTAAATATACAAGGAAAAGGCCTTGATCCCATAACTTCAGAACATAAAAATCTTAAAACATAACCAAAAAGACAAAAAGTGGGCAGGTAGGCCCATAAAAAAACAACACCAACAAAACAAAAATAGCTAATCTAATAGCATATAGTACTAGAGAACCAAAAACAACATTAGTATATAAGGTTTTAATTTTCAAGCAAGGATTAAAGAGACTCCTCCAAAAACTATTTCTCCTAATTTTGTATCACCTTCTTATTTTAATCAATCGCTCCCTTAGTGTCTTTGTCTTTGTCTTTCTTCTTCTTCTATTTTTTTAATTTAGACTAGCTGAAAACAATCCCCATAACAACCTTCTTCATAATACCTTTAATCACAAAATTAATTTTTCCAATGGTTTTTTCCATTCTCTTCATATTTTCTTGGTAGTTTTTGCTTCATCTTTTTCTCCAATTCCTCCATTCTTTTCTAAAGGTTAGTTAACTATGTTCTTACAATTCCCATAGTATCTAGGTTATTATCATAATATTTTTCCCAACCAACAAGAGTTTTCTCATCCTACTCTTTTACTAAAGAAGAAGTCATGCATCATCAACCCTTTCCTTTCCTTCCTCATTCCTTGGAGAAGAGGATACAAAAATATTCTCCACCTCATACATATCTTTCGCCTCCTCTTTGACTTCCTCACTTTCTTCAACAATATATTATTTCTCATTTCTCTTATCTTCCTCAACTTTCCCTTCCTCCTCCTCCTCATAGTCCTCAATATCATTCCACTAATCGTTCTCATAGACCTCTGGCACATTCTCCTCTAAATAATCATGTGAGTCCATTCCTCCCCCAAACCTTCCTCTTCCTAGTGAGGGAAAAATTCCTCATCTTCAAAATCATCCTCATCAATTTTAGAAATAATTTATTTACCTTTAGAAACTTTTTTTTGAGGATGGCTCTCATTAATTCTATTTTGAAGGATGGCTTATTCACTTGGATGAATAGGAGATCAAATTTTACTAACAAAGGTCAACAAGTGCTTGTCAATGAGCAATGTTGGGTAGAATTTCAATGAGAAATGTTGTGTAGAATTTCAATGTTGCACCTACTCTTAGGCCGCCCTTGGCAGTATGATAGGAAAGCCCAACATGATGGGAAAAAAAACACTTACATGATAACAAAAGATGGGAAATCCTTCACCATGAGTCCCTTATCGGATGAGGGTATAGATAAGTAACTTGGGTCTAGCATCATGGTGGTAGGAGAGAAGGAGTTTTTGAAGACCTTAAAGGAAGAGGGAAGTCTAGGGTTTTCCTTGATTGTTAAGCCAAAGTGCAGGTTTGTTTTGTCCACAAATAAAGGAGAACCTATACCTAGTGAAGTCCAAACCTTGTTGGAGAATTATAAGGACATTGTGGTGGATGAATTGCCTAATTCCCTACCTCCAATCAGAGATATTAGTCACCATATTGACCTGATATCAAGAGCTACATTGCCTAATAAGGCTGCCTACAAGATGACACCAGCCCAAAATGAAGAGATAGAAAAACAAGTTCAAGAATTGTTAGATAAGGGCCTAGTGAGGAAGATTTTGAGCCCTTGTGGAGTCCCTACCGTGTTGGCTCCAAGGAAGGATGGTAAATGGAGGTTATGCAATAATTCTAGAGCCATAAATAGGATAACCATCAGATATAGGTTTCTTGTGCCAAGGATGGAGGATCTTATGGATTGCCTAGGAGGAGCTCGCTACTTTTTAAAGATTGACTTGAAAAGTGGGTATCATCAAATTAGGATCCATGAAGGGGATGAATGGAAAACAACATTCAAAACTAATGAAGGTCTTTATGAGTGGATGGTGGTGCCCTTTGGCTTGTCCAATGCCCCTAGTACCTTCATGAGATTAATGAATGAGGTATTGAAACCTTTTATTGGAAAATTTGTTGTGGTTTATTTGGATGACATTCTTGTCTTTAGCAGGACCAAGGAGGAGCATTTGGAGCATCTTGGACAAATCTTGAGAAGGCTGCATGAAGAGAAGTTGTTGATCAACTTGCAAAAGTATGAGTTTATGAAGGAAGAATTGGTCTACCTTGGGTTTTTCATCTCAAAAGGCAGTTTGAAAATGAATCCATCAAAGATTGAGGCCATTCTCAATTGGCCACCAACTAAGTCAGTGGATGATGTGAGGAGCTTTCATGGCCTTGCAAGCTTCTACAGGAAATTCATCAAGAATTTCAGCCACATTTGTGCACCTATCATAGATACAATCAAAGGAGAGAAGAAGAGTAAGTTCCTATGGACCAATGAAGCAAATGAAAGGTTTGAATACTTGAAAAGAAAGGTATCACAATAGCCTATCCTTGCTCTTCCTAATTTTAATATTTTTTTTACTAGAGAATGTGATGCAAGTGGTCAAGAAATAGGTGTTGTTTTGAGTCAAGAAGGCAGACCAGTTGCATTCTTTAGTGAAAAACTAAATGAGGCTAAGAGAAAATATTTTGAATATGATCTAGAGTTGTATGCTATGGTCCAAGCCTTAAAGAAATGGAGGCACTACTTGTTACCAAAGGAGTTTATAGTACTCACTGACAACCATGCACTTGGTTTCTTGATTGGATAGGAAAAATTGAACCAAAGGCACATGAAGTGGGTTGAATACCTACAAGCATACACTTTCTCCATAAAGCACAAGAAGGGAAAACAAAGTTGCAGATGCCCTTAGTAGAAGGTTCATGATGGTTCAAGCAGTTCAATTGTAAAGTGTGGGCATAGAAGCTCTTAAAGGTATGTATAAGGAGGATGAACATTTCAAGGTTGCTTTTGATGTTTGTTCTTAGTTTTCAGATGCTTTTCACAATGATTATGTTGATTATGTTTTGCAAGATGGCCTATTATTTAAAGGGGCTCAATTGTGCATACCCAAGTGCTCTATGAGGGAGAATTTAATAAAATAAAAGCATAGTGGGATTCTTGGAGGGCACTTTGGACTTGAAAAAACCTTGGAGCAGGTTAGGAGGTTTTACTTTTGGCCTAAAATGTAGGTAGATGTAAGGAAGTTTTTGGAAACTTGCACCATATGTCAAAGAGCAAAAGGAACTACTTCAAATGTTGGTCTTTACCAACCTCTACCAATCCCAAATAGACCTTGGGAGAGCATAAGTATGAATTTTGGAGAGCATAAGTATGAATTTTGTCTTAGGACTGCCTAAGACACAAAAGGGAGTTGATAGTGTCTTTGTAGTGGTTGATAGATTCAGCAAAATGGCCCATTTTATTCCTTGCAAGTACACTAGTGATGCTTCTAACATTGCAGGTTTGTTTTTAAAGGAGGTTGTGAGAATGCATGGCATTCCTATGAGCATTGTATCAGATAGAGACTCCAAGTTCATAGGTCATTTTTGGAGGACCTTGTGGCAAAATTTGGGGACTAATTTGCAATATAGTTCTGCCTACCATCCTCAAACGGATGGAAAAATAGAGGTGGTCAATAGATCACTTGGTAATCTCTTGAGGTATTTGACAAAGGAACATGGTGTTCAATGGGATTTGGTGTTGCCCGAAGCATAATATGCTTATAGTGATTCCATCAACAAAAGCATAGGTAAAAGTCCCTTTGAGGTGGTGTATGGGATGAATCCAAGGGGAATCTTTGAGTTGAGAGATATGAAGGGAATGGAGAAGAGGAGTGCAGAAGGAGAGGATTTTGCATGGTAATGAAATCCATTCATGATCAAGTGAAGGAGAATCTCAAGAAGAGTGTGGAAAAATACAAAGAGAGGGCAGCTTTGAAAAGGAGAAATGTTCAACATAAGGTGGGAGATATGGTTTTTGCATATTTGAAGAAAGAAAGGTTATCTAAGGGCAGATACACCAAGCTCCACATGAAGAAAATAGGCCCTTGGAAGATAATTCACAAATTTGGGCAAAATTCCTATGAGATAGCACTTCCTCCTGGAGTGGCTATCTCTCCCATATTTAATGTTGTTGATGTAGCACTCCTCCATTTTTTTTACTCCTTTGATCGGACAATGTTCTTCTTTGTTATGCTTTGTTTCTGTTAATACTTTGACTATGGTACTTGGTTACTATTTGATCGCTCACTATAAAGCGATGTGAATGTTATATTTTGATGTGATGGTATTTTATTCTGATGTTATCATTATGGCATGCTTTGGATTAGCTTAGCAGATATTTGAATTAATGATGCTTTATGATTTTGATTATATTATTGTTGTTAGATTCGTCAGTTAGTAATATTGTATTGGTGAAGGGGATGGGATTGCACCACTCGCTTGTGAGCACCCTGCGATTCCGCAATTTCCTCTTCACGGTGTGTTTTATTATGTTATATATATGCATATTCGATATACTCTTTGTTCGTAGGTTGACAGGTACAGGACATCGACTCCACCTAGTTTCACAGGTTTGACCGTGTCCATTGGCCAACGGTATTCGATTGGGAGATAGTAGCTAGGTTTTTCGTGCCAATTCATCACCCTGGTCATAGTGTGTCGTCGGGTTCTAGACGGATTTAGTTGTTATAATGTTGTTCATTTCACCTTGGTTATTATTTAATTTCAAGTTATAAAGGTAAATAAATGGCTTATGTAGTTAAGTTGTTGATTAAATAAATTTGGTTATAATGTTAAAATTTTTATTTAATTTATTAATTAATTTAATTTACTTAATAAAATAATCTAATCTTGGATTAGATTTATTTTATTGATTAATTAAATTAATTGTGTTGAATTGAATTAAGTTATTCATTTTGGATTCTTGGAAAGAATGAATTTTGCATGCTCTACAAGCCGAGCTAGGGAATCTGTGCCCTAGCTCGTTCTTTGTGTTCTGATCGTTGCTACCTGGAGGGGGGTTTTTGTTGCATTCAGGGTCTGTGACGGGTGTATCATCTTTTAAACTTTCTTCTGGTTCATTCTTCCTGTGCTGGTGACGGCTGTGTGAGGGCCGACGTTCATTGTGTTGGGCGCGGGATCCCTCTTACCATTGAGGACTCTTCTTGGGTGTGGTCGAGCTGTGTACAACTTGTCTTGGAGCCTGATCTCCTCCTCTGCCCGCGTGGGTCTGTGGTGAGGGTGCGTGGTCTTGGGGTTGTTGCTTGGTTGGCCAACCATTTTGTGGGGCCTTGGTTCTTCCCACTGCTGTGTGGGTTTTGTCTATTCTGGAGGCTTTCTTGTTGCCACTTGGGTGGCTTCTGGGTGGAGGGGGTTAGTTTTTTCCCTTGGGGTTTTTTCCTTTTCTTGCAAACAGTTCTTGGGGGCTTGCATGCCTGTCGAGGATTTTGATTTTAGCTATGTCGTGTGGGGAAACTTATGGGGCTAGCCCCAAATTGGATTTTCGATCAACATGCAGTTCGAAGCTTTCGGCGCATGGTGGGAATGTTTTTGACAATACACTGTTTTCACCGGAGACGAAGATGAATGATCTAGGACCGGTTAGTGGTTCCCAGATAACAAAGATTAATGGGTGTTTGGAAAGATGCAAAGAGAGACCGAAATTGATTATTCTAATGGAGATGCTTGCAGATGATATTGAATACTATTCGAGGCACTCCTTTTATTGCAAGTTCATGGGTCTAAGAGTTTCACTGCAATTTTTGGAATCCTGGGCCCAACGGACATGGATGTCAGAGGGGGAGATGGAGATTCGGCTCCTTGCGAACAACTATTTTATGGTCTCATTTGATTGCATGGAAAATCGGAATTGGGTCTTTGATGGTGGTCCCTATTTCTATAACCAAGTGGGATTGTTTATCAAGCCATGGCATGCAGGCTTCAACCTAACTGAGGCGCTACCAAGTCGGATTCCGGTTTGGGTTCAGTTGCCATGGTTTCCAATTGAGTGCTGGAGGGATGATGTGTTACATTTGGTGGCCTAAATTCTCGGTAAACCTGTTGGGTCTTCACAGCGGACGCAATTTAAAAAGGTAATGAATTTTTCTCATATCTGTGTAGAAATTGATTTAAGCAAGCCATTGTCAGATTCTATTGAAGTGAGTGTTGGATCCTATACTTGGGTACAACAGCTAAATTATGAAACCCTACCTTTTCGGTGTCATTTATGTCATGAATATGGTCACTTGCAGCATAGGTTCCCTAAGACTAAGCCTATGGCGCCCTAGCCTTCTCAGCCTTCTCGCAATCTGCCTAGGGTTGATAAGGGGAAGGAGCCTATTCTGGGTGATGGTAACGGTGATTATGGTTATGTCCCTGTCAAGGCTCGTAATAGGAATCGAGGGCAGAAGCGGACCTTGAGGGAGAGGTAGGATGATGACACTTTTAATAGGTTTGAGGTGTTGGATGATCTCAGCAAGCAGGAAATGAATCTGGGGTTGATGAACTTGGATCAAGGAACTTTGGGTACAAGACAGGACGAGCCTCCTTTAGAAGATATGCAGGTTATGTAGGAGGTTGGCGTTGGGCAGATGGATTATGTTCAACAATTAGTTGTCCAGGCTGAACAGGATTCTACTAATGGAGCTATGAAGAGTGGAGGAGGAGGATCTCCATTGCCCTTGAAAGAAGGTATGAAAGTGGGTAAGAGCTCTTTGTCCTCTTCTCGCTTGGGTATTTTGCAAAAGGAACTAAAGAAAGGGGTTGGTGAGAGGACCTCCAAGCTAGGTGTAGTACCCCTCCATTTATGCTATACTTTCTGTTGATACTGTTTCATACTGTTAGACTTATGTTGTTTTGTTGGATACTTGGATCGCTGATTTTGAGCGATGATGGATTATTCTGTGACATGATGATACTTTGTGTGATGTTTATTGCTTTCAGACATGATATGATTTAGTGTAGATGTTCATTTTCAGTTGTTTATGGTTACGCACATGTTTATGATGGACTAACAATATTTATTGAGTCAATTTTCTGTGAGTGTATTGGTGTGGAGAACAGAATCGCATCACTCGCTTGCGAGTGCCCTGCGATATCTGTGATTTTCTCCGCACGGTGTGTCTGTTTTATGCTTTATATATATATACATGTATGTACATTGTTTGCTTGGTTGCAGGATTTGCAGGTACATGACACTGACTCCACCTGTGTAATCAGGTTTGAGCGTGTCAAGACTCAACGGAATTGTTGAATGGGAGATAGTAGTTAGGTTAATCCTAGTCCAATCTCTAACCTTAGTATTAGTACGTTGTCAGTTTTTAGTTGGGTCATAGGTTGTTTTGTAATGTGTTCTGTTGGTTAAACTATTTTGAAAAGGTAAATTTGCTTATGTTTTAATGTTAATCATTGTGTTTTATTTATTGTTATTAATTAATATTTAAATATAATTGAAATTTATTTACTTAATTATTTAATACATTAGTTAGTTTAATTAGTTAAATAGTTGATCTTTAAAAGGATTTAACTATTTAATTAAATTAATTAATTAATTAGATTAAATTATTAAGTGCATAAATTATATTGTGTTTAAATAGATTAGAAAATAAATTAAAATATATTATGCATGTAAATTAAATTGTGTTTGGAAAATTGATTTTTGGTATTTAAATTAGAAAAATGAAATTAATTAAGTTGCATGTGTTTTGAAAGAAAATTGATTTCAAATTTTAAATTTAATAGATTAATTAAATTACATGCAAATATTTTGAATGGCAAAAACTGCCGAGAGGTGGAGAAGATATTTTCTCAACAACCTCTCGACATGTCTATGAGTGCCATAATTGCAAAAAGATTATGGAGATTTTCTTACGGAGGTTATTGAGGATCTCAGGAAATTGCACGGGGTTATTGTATTGCCTCGGGGGAAATTTTTCTGGGCACTGGCAAAATTACTTCTCTGTGTGTAAAAACCCAAAATTTCTTAAGAATTGGTATTTTTCTCTTTGTTTAGGGTTGTTATTTCTTTTAGAAGATCCTTCAAAGAATCTTGGTGGTTGGATATTGGTTATTTGTTTTGGAATTGGCACTACGGGAAGGAATTGAAACTACAGGCAAGAAAGGCTACAAGGGTTTCTTCTCCAAATAGCAAAGGATTCACAGGTATTTTACTGGTATAATTTCATTTGTTGTGTTTAAATGAAATACTTGAGAAAAGAGAATTTTGTGTGTTTACTGGAAAATCTTTCACTGTTAATTCTGAAAGGGATTGTAGATTTCTTATTTGGAAACCTCTGTAGATTGAATATGAAACTCTCAGATTTGGAAACAAGAAATCTTGATAAATTCTAGAAATAAAATAAAATACTGGTAAATTTTAAGTTACAATATACAATGATGAAGAATAAAAGAAGTCCATGTGCGAGCTCTCCATCCATGAAGCGCTCAATGCTACAATCGAACTGGGGACCCAACGGAGTAAGGTGCACGTTCCACCCAACCATGTGGTACCCGTAGGTCCACCCCCCGTGCTAGGAGATAGTAATAAGGCTACCTAGACCAAATCTACTAACCCTAGACACTAGTACATACACACTATTGGTTACATTGCTTCCAGATTTGACAATTGATTTGAAACACAATCACAAGGTTTAACTGTTATTCTAGGTGGAGTGTCATCACAACGATGCAATGGTTACCCTGGTGTTTCTTCCTAGGTCCCGGCCCCCAATCCTTGGGTTACCCTGGTAACCTCTTACGAAACCCGGCCCCTATTACATGCAGTTGCGGAATCAAATGTCCCTTAAGTAAACGAGACAACGATTTGCCATTCCAGGCCTTCTCATCTTATACTCATGACTAAAGAAGCTCAAGATTCATAAGAGAGGCATGCATATCTTGTTACAAATTTTAATCTCTATCTAATGTGTCATTTAATTTTCACTAACTTAATTAACTGTTTGTAAGTTACCCTGACACCACTTTGTGTGTCGGCCCTTACAAACAGCCACTCCCCTAAACATAACAAGGTTTCTAGGTTTTCATGACTAGGGTTTACCAAATGCACAATATACATCTCACATTGACAAATAAATCTTAATAGTATCAAACACTGTGTCTAGCTCATGCACAAACCTATGTCAATAAGAAATACTTCAAAAATAATAAAACCCCCTTTTTCCCAATTTTATTCTGGAAGACTTAAACAGTTTTTAAAAAAAACTTTCCCATTTTGCCCAGAAAACACAGTAATGCAAAACAAGGAAATTGAACATCTATATTTCGGATATATTAAATCCTCTCAAGCAAAAGACTAAAATAAATAAATAAATAAAAAAATAACAGAATTATAAATCTATAATTTCATTTATTTTCCATTCAGTCAACGAGAGTTAAACAAGAAATTTAAAACTACTTAATTATAATATATTTTACTTAATATAAAATATTCATTTAAATTTACTAAGTAAAATATTTAATTATGTAAATTATATATATATATATAATATATATAAATAATAATAATATTATATATCATATTTAATATATTATAATATATATATATATTAAATATATGATATATAATATATATATTATATATATATAATAAAGTTAATATTTGAATTTTGAAGTTTAACATTTCGCATAACCCGTGTTCCATCATGCATTATTTACAGTGCAAGTTATAAAGAAAATAAAACTTTAAACCAGTACCCTGGTAGGGCACGTGGGCTTTGCCGCAGCTCCAATGGGAGCTCACAGAGGCTGGGGAAGCCGCGGCCTCCCTTTGGGGAGGACGCGGCCCCCTAGTTGGGCTGCGCCCTCATGAACATAGTATGGGGAGGGTTCGGCACTCCCCAAATCACCCCTAAATTTTTTAAAAATTAATCCGCCGACCACAGCGAAACAGATAAACGCATAAACACAGAAATAAAATTTTTAAAACAAAATCCCTGTATGAAATTTCGCCGTACGGCGATTTCATCAGGGTTCTTTTCTTTTTTTTATTTTTTATTTTTATTTAAAAAAAATAACATTCTTTTCAAAACACAGTATACAGTTCCATGTAAAAGAAATTTAAATTCTAAAAGTTATTGGAAGATCAAGAAAATTCAACAATTAAGGAGAAAATTACTGCTGGTAAATTTACCAGTATTTTATTTTATTTCCAGAATTTATCAAGATTTCTTGTTTCCAAATCTGAGAGTTTCATATTCAATCTACAGAGGTTTCCAAATAAGAAATCTACAATCCCTTTCAGAATTAACAGTGAAAGATTTTCCAGTAAACACACAAAATTCTCTTTTCTCAAGTATTTCATTTAAACACAACAAATGAAATTATACCAGTAAAATACCTGTGAATCCTTTGCTATTTGGAGAAGAAACCCTTGTAGCCTTTCTTGCCTGTAGTTTCAATTCCTTCCCGTAGTGCCAATTCCAAAACAAATAACCAATATCCAACCACCAAGATTCTTTGAAGGATCTTCTAAAAGAAATAACAACCCCAAACAAAGAGAAAAATACCAATTCTTAAGAAATTTTGGGTTTTTACACACAGAGAAGTAATTTTGCCAGTGCCCAGAAAAATTTCCCCCGAGGCAATACAATAACCCCGTGCAATTTCCCGAGATCCTCAATAACCTCCGTAAGAAAATCTCCATAATCTTTTTGCAATTATGGCACTCATAGACATGTCGAGAGGTTGTTGAGAAAATATCTTCTCCACCTCTCGGCAGTTTTTGCCATTCAAAATATTTGCATGTAATTTAATTAATCTATTAAATTTAAAATTTGAAATCAATTTTCTTTCAAAACACATGCAACTTAATTAATTTCATTTTTCTAATTTAAATACCAAAAATCAATTTTCCAAACACAATTTAATTTACATGCATAATATATTTTAATTTATTTTCTAATCTATTTAAACACAATATAATTTATGCACTTAATAATTTAATCTAATTAATTAATTTATTTAATTAAATAGTTAAATCCTTTTAAAGATCAACTATTTAACTAATTAAACTAACTAATGTATTAAATAATTAAGTAAATAAATTTCAATTATATTTAAATATTAATTAATAACAATAAATAAAACACAATGATTAACATTAAAACATAAGCAAATTTACCTTTTCAAAACAATTTAACCAACAGAACACATTACAAAACAACCTATGACTCAACTAAAAACTGACAACGTACTAATACTAAGGTTAGAGATTGGACTAGGATTAACCTAACTACTATCTCCCATTCAACAATTCCGTTGAGTCTTGACACGCTCAAACCTGATTACACAGGTGGAGTCAGTGTCATGTACCTGCAAATCCTGCAACCAAGCAAACAATGTACATACATGTATATATATATAAAGCATAAAACAGACACACCGTGCGGAGAAAATCACAGATATCGCAGGGCACTCGCAAGCGAGTGATGCGATTCTGTTCTCCACACCAATACACTCACAGAAAATTGACTCAATAAATATTGTTAGTCCATCATAAACATGTGCGTAACCATAAACAACTGAAAATGAACATCTACACTAAATCATATCATGTCTGAAAGCAATAAACATCACACAAAGTATCATCATGTCACAGAATAATCCATCATCGCTCAAAATCAGCGATCCAAGTATCCAACAAAACAACATAAGTCTAACAGTATGAAACAGTATCAACAGAAAGTATAGCATAAATGGAGGGGTACTACATCCTCCCCCCCTAGGATCAGGCTTGCTCCTGAAAGACTGCGAACAGATAGGGATAAAGTTCCCTCATGTGTGTCGCATCCTCCCAGGTAGCCGAAGCCTCATAGCTAGGATCCCACTGGACCCTCACCTAATCAACGTCTCGACCCCTGAGACCGAGCGTCCGGTGCTGAAGAATGGCCACGGGCTCCAAAGCCAGTTGCCCGTCCTCTACCTGTAACGCATTCCAATCAAGTACATGAGATATGTCGGGATGATAAGGTCTAAGTACTGACACATGAAAAACATCATGAATACGAGACAAACTGGGTGGTAAGGCGAGTCGATATGCCACGGGACCAATTCTCTCTAAGATCTCGAATGGTCCTACGAAACGAGGTGCGAGCTTAGAGCCTTTTCCATAACGGATTGGACTCTTTCACGGTCGCACTCGAAGAAACACTCTATCACCAACAGCGAACTGTCGATCAATCCTATGCGCATCGGCATATTTCTTTTGCCTATCCTGAGCTGCAATCAAATGCTCTCTAATACGGTCAACCTGTTGCTCCATGTCACGAAGCATCTCAAGTCCTAGCAACACTCTATCCTCTAGTCGATCCCAACTAAGTGGAGTTTGACAAGGACGACCGTATAATGCCTGATATGGTGGCATACCTATGGAACTCTGATATCCGTTGTTATAAGCGAATTCTACTAAGTACAAGTATTCCTCCCAACGTGATTGTTGGTCCATTACGTACATCCTAAGCATATCCTCTAATATTTGGTTAACTCTTTCAGTTTGACCATCGGTTTGAGGATGATAGGTTGAACTAAAGTTTAACTGTGTACCTAATGCACGTTGCAAGGAAGTCCACAAAGCAGAAGTGAATACAGGATCTCTATCCGATATGATCCTACGAGGAATTCCATGTAACCTAACGATGTCCTCCATGAATATCCTAGCTACAGATGTAGCATTATATGATGAACGTACAGGTGAAAAGTGAGCTACTTTAGTCAAACGGTCAACAGTTACCATAATGGCATCATGTCGACGTGATGACGTAGGTAACCCAACAAAAAAATCAATGGATATAATATCCCATTTCCATTCGGGAATGAGATGTGGCTACAATAATCCAGCAGGATGATGATGCTCAGCTTTAACTCGCTGGCATTCAAGACATCTCGATACATAATCAGCAATATCACGTTTCATACCAGGCCAGAAATACAACTGCCTAAGATCGGCATGCATTTTCTTGACACCTGGATGAGCTGAATACGGAGCTCGATGAGCTGAATACGGAGCTCGATGAGCTTCAGTCATGATTAATGTACGAAGACTCTCTACATGAGGTACATAAATGCGACCTAAATGTCGTAATATACCATTCGATTCTAGGACATAACCTTCAAATCGACCTTCTAAAGGTCTACCCGATTCAATCTCCGACTTCACTTCCTGATATAATCTATCGGTAGGAAGTGCAGCTACTATTTGACCTCTCAAATCTACTTCAAGAGTAGTAGCAGAGATCACATGTCGACGTCGGCTAAGAGCGTCAGCCACTACGTTCTCTTTGCCTTGAACATACTTTACTTCAAAATCGTACTCACACAAGAACTCCATCCACCGTCTTTGCCTAGCATTCAAGTTAGGTTGCGTGAAAATGTATTGCAAACTACGGTGATCGGTATGAAGTTCAAAGCGATGACCTAATAGAAAATGTCTCCAACGAACTAATGCATGCACTACTGTAGCTAGTTCTAGGTCATGAGTAGGATAGTTTAATTCGTGGTCCTTGAGTTTACGAGACTCATAGGCAACCACACGCCCATCTTGCATCAAGACTGCTCCCAAACCCTCTAAAGATGCATCCGCACAAACTACGAAATCCTTAATAGGATCAGGAACAATAAGTATAGGCGCATTAGTTAACTTTTCTTTAAGAGTCTGAAAGGCTAACTGACACTGTTCCGTCCAAACGAACTTCTTCCCTTTCCTCTGAAGAGAAGTAATAGGATGACCGATCCTAGAAAAACCCTCTACAAAACGTCTATAGTAGCTAGCTAGACCCATAAAACTACGAATTTCACCTACATTAGTAGGTGCGGGCCAATCAACTATGGCTTGGATCTTTGAAGGATCCACAGCAATACCTTTTCCAGATATCACATGTCCAAGGTATTTAATTTCAGGTTGAAAGAAGTCACACTTCTTCAGGTTTGCATACAATTGGTTTTCTCTTAAACATTGCAATACCTGTCTCAAGTGTTCTTCATGTTCCTTCATGTTCCTCGAATAGACTAAAATGTCATCGAGAAATACTAGGACAAAGCGATCGAGGTATGTACGAAATACACCATTCATTAAACTCATGAATACCGATGGTGCGTTCGTTAACCCAAAGGGTACTACTGTGAATTCGTAGTGCCCATAACGAGTTCGAAAAGCAGTTTTATGAATATCTGCTTCAGCTATATGCAATTGATGATAACCGGATTTCAAATCGATTTTGGAGAACACATTAGCTCCCTTAACTTGATCAAAAAGATCATCGATTCTAGGCAAAGGATAACGATTCTTAATCGTAACCTTGTTCAATTGACGATAGTCAATGCACAGCCTAAGAGATCCGTCCTTCTTCTTTACGAAGATGACAAGTGCTCCACAAGGGGATACACTTGGACGAATAAAACCCTTTTCTAAAAGTTCCTGTAACTGAATACGAAGTTCCTTCAACTCTTGAGTCGTCATTCTATAAGGAGCTCTAGATATAGGCTCAGCTCCAGGAATTAGGTCAACTCTAAAGTCAACATCCCTCTTCGGTGGCATTCCAGGAATGTCATCGGGAAACACATCTGCAAATTCCCTAAGAATAGGATGATCATCAAGAGATACCTCTCGACTCTCACCCTCATCTAAATCGGTAACTGTTGTTGCAAACAGTTGACATCCCTGACGAAGACATCTCTTTAATTGCATAGCAGATATCATCCGCAAAGAGATAGGTCTTTGAATACCTACAATTTCCACTTTCGCACCTAAATCATCAATTCAACTAACTGTCTTAAGTCGACAGTCAATTACAGCATGATAAGATGCTAACCAATCCATACCTAGTACTATATTGTACGATCCTAAAGGTGTAACATATAAATCTACTAAGGTAGTTAACGTACCTATTTTAAGTTCACAATTATGTACTAAGTTATCTACTGCTACTTTCACCCCATAGGCGAATTCAACTTGCCATTTACCACCTTGTTTTACCGCCACAAGACCACAACGGTCAACAATGGTCAGTGAAATAAAGGAGTCAGTGGCTCCAGAATCAAAAAGTATAGATACATTAACACCATTTAACTTACCTGAAGTCTCGACCACCGTATTCTGGTGATCGTCTTGGCGGTCATTAACCGCTGCATATACTGTATGAGCTCGTCCTGCATCGCCCACCGTAGGCTCTGAAACTGTAGGTCGAGGCCCATAACTAGTAGAGCCTCTCATCGGACACTGCCTAGCTATGTGCCCATGCTTCCCACAAGAATAACAACCTGTGCCTGTGCCTCTACCAAATCCTCTGCCACCCGAAGGTGCATTGGACTACTGAAAACTACCCCTACTGACGGTAGACTGAGCACTCTGCGCAGGCTGATCCTGCCTATTGCGCTTGTTGCGCCACCAGTTACGACCCTTTCCTAATTGAGGATTGTTCTGTTGTTGTGGTTGAGGGTTATTGTTCTTTTGAGGTGTTCTTTGTTGCTGCCCACCCTTTGTGGGTGTCTGTTGGTTCTTGGAAGAACCACCTATCTGTGCCTGTCCACCCCGTGGACTAAAACTTGTTGCAGGAGCACTCCCAATATGCACTCCTGAATGCCCACCTAAAGCCATAATAAGGTTCTCCTCAACTATACGAGCCTTCTCCACTGCGACTTCCATAGTCTTTGGCTCAAAGACTCGGACACCACCACTGATACGAGCATTTAAGCCCCTGATAAAATGCTGTACTAGCATAGGCTCATCATCACCAATACCAGTATACTGCTTGAGTTCATAGAACCTACGTTCGTATTGCTCTACTGAAAGAGCTAACTAGCGTAGATCATGAAACTCGTCAGCCCTACGCTGCCTCCAGTGTTCCGAAAGGAACCGAGCTCTAAACCTCTCAAGAAACATCTCCCAAGATACAAAACCAATGTCTATATGGAGCTTCTGCTCCTCTAGGCGCCACCATGTAGAGGCGAATCCTCTCAAGTGCATAATAGCGCATCTGGCACGGGTATTGCTACCGTAAGGGTGCATGGCAAAGCATCTACCCAAATCAAGTAGCCAGGTCTTTGCCTCTAATCCTCCTCCTGAACCATCAAAGGTAGGAGGACGTGCTCTTAGTAAATCCCTCATGTGACCAGCAATAATAGAATCCTGATGTACTGTGTCATCTACTATCCTAGGGGATCTATCTCTCTCTCTCACAACCTCCTGCTCATCTACCTGTCTAGGTCCAAGATGAGCTAGGACCTCCTCTAAAAGTGGACGTATCTGAGAACCCTCTACTGCTGATTGTACAGGATTCTGTTCCTCATTTCTCTGACCCATCTGCTCTGCTTGGTCACTATGGTGAGGGCTAGGAGGGGGAGTAACCTGAGGGATTGGCCCACGGCCTCCACCTCTACCTCTACCACGACCTCTTCCTCCTCGCCTAGGCATGTTCCTACACAAGACAATTTACGAGTCTTAGATACTGTTCAACCAAGGTTATCAGTTGCGACACTACGTACTAGGTCAACCTAATGGGCTCTAGATTACCCAGAGCGTCCAGTGTTTGTAACCTTGGCTCTGATACCAATCTGTAATGCCCCGTCTAAATAACCTAAGAATGTTGCAAAAGAGATATAAAAGTGTAAATTTTTTTTTTTAAAGTATTAATACTATGTTAATTAGTTGCAAACATTCTTAGGTTATTTAGACGGGGCATTACACTAGGAAGGAAAAAGGATATGGATAAGATTAAATTAGTTGGAGAAACTTTGGTGGAGTCAGGATCAGTCAAGACTCTAGATTCGCATTTTTCATGCCCCCAAAAATGATTGTTCTCTCATGGAATGTAAGGGGCTTGAACAATAGCCCTCGAAAAAAAGTTGTTTGGGATTTGGTTAGGAATCATTCTCCAGATGTTATTTTTCTTTAGGAGACTAAATTATCTGTGGATAATATGTTGGACATGGCACCTAAGCTGTGGAAATATGGTGAATGCCAGTGTGTGGGGGCTCTTGGTGCTTCTGGGGGGGTGGCTTGCTTTTGGAACCCTCAGAAGATTTTCCCTCTTTGGTGGACGTCCTCTAGATCCTCTATGTCCTTGGTTGCCTCTTGTTTTGAGACCGGTGAGTGTATTCTCCTCTCTAATGTGTATGCACCTGTTGAGTTTCAGGGTAAACAACTACTTTGGTCCCATCTTCATTTTGTTCGTAGCTTAGCTCCTTTCCATCCGCGGATTATGGCTGGAGATTTTAATGCTATTGTGGAGTTGTCTAAGAAAAGAGGTGGTATTGCTAGGTTGGATCCTTCTGCTCTACTATTCAGGGATAGCATTTCAGATTTAAATCTTATTGATATTCAGCCAAGTAATGGTCATTTCACTTGGAATAATAGGAGAATTGGTGAGAGTTGTGTTGCCGAAAGGCTTGATTGATTCTTGGTTTCCTGTTATTGGGTTGGAGATTTGTGGTCTACTAGATCTAAAATTCTAGATTGGAGAGGTTATGATCACTGGCCCATAAAGCTTAATATTATTTCTGCTCGAGTGCCTCGTTCTCCCTCCTTTAAATTTCATCTTATGTGGTTACGAAATTCTACTCTTCATGACCAGATGGCTATGTGGTGGAGGATTGGGAGACCTACTTTTGGTACGACAATGTACACTTTTTCCAAGCTTCTTCAGTTTGTCAAATATCAGCTTAAAAGGTGGAATCGAAGATGTTTTGGTAATATCTTTCATGATAAGGTTGTTGCTCAAGATGAGTTGAATAATATTACGCGGTTGATTCGTGAGAATGGGGCTTCTAAGGATCTTCTGAGGGAGGAGGCTAGGACTCTAAAAGTGGTTGAGGAATTGGAGTTGTGGGAAGAGATCTATTGGAAGCAAAAGGCCCGGGTTGATTGGCTGCAGGAGGGTGATAAAAACTCTGCTTTCTTCTTCAATTCTGTGAAGGACAGGAAGCATGGTAATTCCATCTCTGCTTTGGTGAATGATAGGGGGGATCGTCTTGACTCATTTCAGGAAATCTCTGCTGAGGCTTCTCAATATTTTGCTGCTTTATTTAGGGAGGATTCGCGGGGGGGCTCTGTTGAGGAAGCACAGGTTCTTTCTTGTATTCCTCAATTGGTCTCCAGGGAGGCGAATGAGTATCTGATGAAAGAGATCTCTCTTGATGAGCTGGAGGGGATTATGTTTCAGATGAAGAGGGGTAAAGCTCCTAGCCCCGATGGTTTTCCTGATTGAGTTTTTTCAAGAATTCTGGGATATCATTCAGTTGGATCTTCTGGCAGTTGTCCTTGAGTCCCAGAGGAATAAGCAAATGCTTTGTGCCCTAAATTCCACCTTCCTTGCTCTCATCTCCAAGTGTGAAGGGGCTAATAGGTTATCTCAATTCCGGCCTATCTCTCTTTGCAATGTGGCTTATAAAATCATATCCAAGTTAATGGCTGAGAGGTTGAAGAAGTGGCTTAAAGTGCTGATTTCAGAGGAGCAGAGTGGTTTTGTGGTGGGTCATCAAATTCTTGATGGGGTTGTCATTGCTACGGAGACCATCCATTCCATGGACAGCTCCCATGTGAAGGCAATGTTCATTAAGTTGGATATGGCAAAGGCTTATGATAGGGTTAGATGGTCTTTCTTGCGAAAGATCCTTGTTTCTTTTGGCTTTGATGAGGAGTGGATCCAATGGGTCATGAGTTGTGTCATGTTAGTATCCTTCTTGGTCTTGATAAATGGAGATCATTCTAAACTTTTTGGTGCTTCTAGAGGTTTGCGGCAAGGGGATCCTCTTTCTCTATATCTTTTTTTGCTTCTTGTGGAAGGTCTTGGATGTTTGTTGAAAAGAAATGTGGAGCTTGGCATCATTTAGGGTTGGCGATGGGGTGGAGATTTTCCCCCGCAATCTCACTTACAGTTTGTTGATGATACTGCCTTGATGGGGTTGGCCACTATTCAGGAAGCTACCAATTTAAGGCATGTGCTGGACGTTTATCTAGCTGCTTCGGGGCAATTGATTAATGAGGAGAAGTCATCTATCTTCTTCTTTAATACGCTGGCCCCCATTCAAAGAAGAATTGCTAATATCTTGAGGTTTCAGATTGGGGTTCTCCCTTTGACGTATCTGGGTATACCAATTTATGTTCACCGACTCCCCAAGGGTTCTTGGCAAAACATTATTGATAAGCTCCATGCAAAATTTAATCACTGGACCCATAGATGGTTGTCTTTTGCTAGGCGGGTTCAACTTCTCAAGTCAGTGGTGCAGGCTCTCCCTACCTATCGTTGTATGCTTCAGGTGGCTCCGATGGGTTTTCTTAGGGAGTTGGATTCCCTTGAAAGGTAGTTCTTATGGGTTGGAAGTTTGTCATCTTCAAAGTGGAGCCTGATCAGGTGGGATGTTGTGTGTAGCCCAATGCAATTTGGTGGTCTTGGACTTCGCCAATCTGCTTTGTCTGGAGTGGCTGTGGCCGCTAAGCTATTTTGGAGATGGTGTGTGGAGCAGGATCAGCTGTGGGCCAGAATTTTATCTCATAAGTATTTCCCGGGGATTCCTCAGCATGATCTCCCTCGTTACCCTCTTGAGGGGAAAGGATCGGTGATTTGGAATACTCTTCAGAAGGGTGCGAAGCTCATCAAGGATGGTTTATTCTAGATTTGTAGAAGGGGCACTGATGCTCTTTTCTGGTCGGATTCTTGGGATGGATTCCCTCCACTGACTTCTCAGTTCCCCAACTTGCTTCCTTTGTGCAAGAGATTTCTCGTGGTTGTTGGTCTAGGGTGAGTGACTTCAAGTTTGTCGTTTCTTTTGGTCAATTGGAGGTGGCTAGGTGGAAGGATCCTGTGGAGTGGCTGAATGTGGGACTTGCGGAAGAATGTTCTTAGCTTCACAAGATTCTTTGTAATAGGAGTTGTAGTTCTCTTCTGGAAGAGGATATTCTTGCTTGGACCCATAATCCTAAGGGGGTTTATTCTGTAGCTTCTGGTTATCAGGTGCTATTGGCTCAGAATTTGAATGAGGTGGAGGTTCATTGGTGGAAAAGGGTGTGGAATAAGCTCTCGTGGCCAAAATGCAACTGCTTTGTTTAGACTATGGTGTGGAATAGGAACTTGACCTAGGATAACATTCGTAAATGGGGATTCTAGGGTCCTTCGATTTGTGTCTTGTGTGGGTGCGCGGAAGAGGATTCTTCGCATTTGTTCTTCCATTGCCCCTTTGTTGTGCAACTTTGGCATTGGTGGTGGGAGGTGTGGAAGCTTCCTTGTATTCATGCTTTCTCTTTGGTTGAATTCTAGGATAGTATGGGAAGACCTCCCTCTATGGCTTCCTTTTTGCAGGATATTTGGTACGTGGGCCCTACCTTTATGCTTTGGCATATTTGGTTGGAGCGGAACCGTCGGATTTTTCATGGTCAGAAGTTGGTGGGATGGCAAGTGTGGTTGTGTATGTTAGGAATGGTGCAGGAGTTAGTTTTGGCTAAGTGTGATGTGGTTTTCCCCTTGGAGAGAGGTGATGCTGAGTTGGTGGACAGACTGGGTCTCCAGGAATTTCATTCCTCTTTTGTCAGCTCCAGGAACTACAGGCTTCAGAAAAAGAGAGTTCAACGAGTTGGAAGGTGGTTACCTCCTCCAAATGGCTTTTTAAAGATCAATACGAATGGATCTTCTAGGGGAAATCTGGGGCCGGTTGGGATTGGTGGGGTTGGTAGGGACTCAGCTGGGTCGGTGATTTTTCTGTTCTCTATTCATGAGGGGGTGAAGACTATTAACTTCATGGAGGGTCTGGCGATTCTTTATGCTATTGAGAGGGCCCTTGCTTTGGGATGGCGGAAGGTTATTTGTGAAGCTGATTCACAGATCTTTATTAATTTGTTGAATGAGTGGAAGATATCTGATATAAATTGGCAGTTGGCTTAGGTGGTTCAGTAGATTCTCCAGGTTAGTTCTTGGATGGAGGAGGCATCCTTTGTTCACATCCTGAGGGAGTGGAATTGTGCTAATGATTGTTTGGCTAAATGGGCCTCTGAGCATGATAATGGTTGGAAGGTTGAGGATTGGGATCAGGTTAACCCTGAGCTACGTCCGGATTTGGACCAATTCTTTGAGGAGGATAGGAGGATACATGGGGATAGTTAATTTTGTTTTATGCTTTGGGGTTGTTTCCCTGTTTCCTGGGGCTAGCTCCCTTGGTTTTTATTGTAATGCTCTTTTCTGATTTTCAATAAAGTTTTTACCCCTTTGTTTTTTTTTTAAAAGGAAACGTGAAGGTTAAAAAAAATAAAAATTAAGTTATTCATTTTGGAATTAATAGATATTTTGATTGAAATTGGAAAAATGAAAATATGTTTTAATTTGCATTTTTTTTTAAATTAGAATGTAAAAGAAATTTAAGATATTTCCTATTCTATTTTTGAAAATTTATGAGGGTGGTTGGATAGATATTTCATTTTTTTTCTATTATTGGGATTTTGATGGAGTTTTTTTTAGAGAAAATGAAAATTGAAAAATAAGGGAGGAAAGGAATTTTTGGTTTAGTCTTGGATTTGGAGAAGCAAGTTGGATTTCTTGGAGGAGCTGGAATCAGAAGAAGAATTCAAAGCACTATTGACAACCTTTCAAGCTTTTGGAAAACCAAGTTTTCTTTCTATTAATTTAGTTTTCATTTTGAAAGGTTTCACAATTTTTATTATGCTGTTGAAAATATTTAAACTCTGTTTGCAAGAAAAACCCATGTTCAAATCTTGTTTCAAAACTTTGAAACCTCAATTTAGAAATGAACTTAAAAAAAAAAAAAATTGCATTATGGCTATAAATAACTCTTTTTTAGAATTTATTTGCTCAACTAAACTGTTATTTTGTTAAATTTGAAATATATATATATATATATATATATCAAATATATATATATATATATATGGTATATATATATATATATCATATTTGATATATATATATATATATGAATTTTATATATATATATATATCTATTTGAAAAATTCATATATATATATATATGAATTTATATATATATATATGAATTTTTCAAATAGATATATATATATATATGAATTTATATATATATATGAATTTTTCAAATAGATATATATATATATATATGAAAAATTCATATATATATATATGAATTATATGTATATATATGTATATATATATGTATATGTATATGTATATGTATATATTTGAAAAATTCATATATATATATATATATATGAATTATATGTATATATATATATACATATATATATACATATACATATATACATATATATACATATGCATATATACATATATATACATATGTATATGTATATGTATATGTATATGTATATATATTTATATTTATATGTATATATATTTATATTTATATGTATTATGTATTTGTGATTTTTTTATGGGAAATAAAACCTGTTTAGAAATGAAAAAAAATAGATTTTTTAAAAAATCCGTAGGTTTCATGTTTCTGGAATTTTTTTATAATTTTTTTTTTTACCCCATAGCCACCCACAGTGGGTGGGATGGTTGTGTTAAACACAGTCGCTGCCCACAGTGGTGGGTTTGGCTATGGTTAACACAGCCGCGCCCACAACCATGGGTTTGGCTGTGTAAACACAGTCGGCCCTCTAAACTCAGTGCGCGCCCCAACACAAATCCGCACCCTATTTCATGCCTTTGACTTTTTTTTCGCAAAAAGAATAAAATAACAAAATATATTTTTAATATTTAATATTATATATATAATATTAAAATATTAATATATGTAAATTATTAAAATATATATTTAATATTTAATATTATATGTATATAATATTTGAATATTAATATTTATTAATAATTAAATATATATATATATATATAATATGAGGTTATATTATATGTATACATGTATGTATATTATTTTATATATATATATAGTTGAGATATATTAAAATATTGATTTAAATGATGGAATGATTTAAATATAATTGTGAAATTTTAAATTAATGTATAATAGTCAAATTAATGGATTGATTTTTTTTTTAAATAATATATTTTGATGGAACAGTATTTTTTTTTTGTTTTTTTAAAATAATATGTTTATTAAGATGAGTTAATTGTTTTTAAAATGATTATGTTGAGAAGAAGAAACAGTTATTTATTTTAAAACGATATGCTTTGGATCATAGAAGTAAATGTTTATTATTATTTAAGAGCAATTAGGGAATTACATATCTGGTTAAATTTTATCTTTTGTTTGAAAGAGACATAATTTAATTAGTTTTATTGCAGAAATAAACTATTGAATTTTATTAAAGGAAGTGGATTTAGGGAATCCAAAGTAGATTTAGTTCCTATTAAATTTCTCTTTTAAATGTGATTTCTTCTGTTATTGCTTTGGGGGAAATTGATTAGAAGGGTTGTTAAGTCTTCCAGATGGAGTTTTCATTTAATTGTGTGGGTTGTCGTAATATTTTAGTCAACCTTTGGATTGCCTTGGGTAGTGCATCTAAATGTATCCAGTTAGATACTCGGTTATCACGAACGGGATGTGTTGACTTTATGTCGTGGATAGGGATTTAATATCCTTAGGTCGCACTTGTGTACCCTTGGGTTGTGGAGTTATTCCACGTGTTGTCTTAGAGGAGTGGCTTGCAATGAGGGTCGACACATAAAGTGGGGCCAAGGTAACTCATTGTAAGTTAGTTAATCCAGTGATAACGTAAATAAACTTATTAGAGGAATAGGTAGTATCAAACACTTAATAATATTAATTTTTCCTCGCTCATTGACGCAAGGGCTTGTATAGACTTGGGATGGAACGAGAAGGCCTGGAATGGCAAGATCGTTATCTTGTCTTTACGAGAGATAACTGATTCCGCATTGGTTTGCATGAGGGGTCGGGAGTCGTTAGAGGTTTCCAGGATATCCCGAGATGGGGGTCGGGACCTAGGAAGACTTACCAGGATAACCCATGTAACATTGTGATGACACTTCTCTTAAGTCAACAGTATGTTTGTATCAGTGATGCAATTGATTATTTAACTCTAGAAGCATTGTAACCATTGTGTTAAGTGATGTTGTATTTGTATTTGATTCAGTTTAGTTATGTTTTAGCCTATGTCTAGAGGTAGATGGTCTTGTCTAGGAATCCATGTTACTATCTCCTAGCACGGGGGGTGGGCCTTCGGGTATCACTTGGTTGGGTGGAACATGCACCTTACTCCATTGGGTTTTCTTCTTGTTCGTGTGGATGATATTTCCAGTTGGAGAGCTCGTGGGATCCAGTTACTTCTCAGGTTTCATTCATTTCAGTTGAATCTTGTAATTTATTACCCCTCATTTGTTATCGAGGTGGAAGATGTAATATGTAACCATGCTTATTGGATTTACCTCATTCGGAGAATGAGAGTTGTAATCTTAATGTTAAATTATTGTTATTTAAAATCATGTGGTATCTCTTATTCTTTGATGTAATATATCATGTATGGAATGTATGTGTTCTTAATTTCTTAAGTAATTAAATGTTATGGTTTCAATTCATGGTTTTTTGTTGTTTGGGTTTTAAAGTAATCTCAGTCTCGTAACCTTAGAGGTTGTTGGCAATGGGTAGTGAACTTGCATGTTAATTGTACTTAAACAAAAAAAAATGTGTTTGAGTAGTTAATTGCAACTTCCTCTAGGGTTGTGTGGCGAGGTGTTACAGCTAACTTGTACCCCTTTAAGGGATCTTTGGATGCAAGTGCAGGTATTGAAGCTAATGAAGATTGGGCGTAGGACCTTCCACCATCTGAACCTTTGAAACTTGAATCTATCCTAGACACTAAGGAGGTGAAAATGACAAGAAAGAAGGTATATATTGAATATTTGGTTAAATGGCAGGGTCTTCCACCTGAAGATGCAACTTAGATGAGTGAATAGGATATTAAACAAAATGGTACTTCTCTACAGCAACTGATCTTAGGTGGTACTTGAGATCTCTTCCACCCCGGGTGTATGGTTCAGGGGCACCTTGAGGTTTCCATGCCTCCATGAGGCTTTGTCAAACTTTGTTTTGTTTTTCAAGGTGATTATGATGTAATAAGGTTGAAAGGACCATTTCATTGGTTTGTAATAGGCTTTCAATGTTTCTAATAGGTTTTTAATGGTTGTAATAGGTCTCTTCCTCAAATTGTAAACTTGGTGCATCTAGGCTTAAGAAAGAAACAAAGTTTCCATGATGTAGCCAAGTAATAGAGATGAAATAGTTTGATGTTTTAGTATGCTATGTGTGGTTAAGACATTATTTTTTCTTGAAAGTGGAGTCAAGTTTGATTTTTTTGTATATGTTGTTATAAGGTGTCTTAAGTTGGCAACTTTGCCAAAAATAGAGATTACTAATCCTACAACAACCATCTAATTCAAAAAATAGTTGAGGTACGTTGGGAGGAGTTGGAACATGTTTAAAAATGCCTCTTTTGGTTGAGGCATGGTTTTTGAATGCTTTTGAGGAGATTTGAATGAAGAAGAAGCTTTGGTTTTCACTAAATTTTAGTGTTTTTCCTACTGACTTGCTTGGTACAGACAAGAATCTTTCTGTACGGAATTAAGGCTAATATGGATCAATAGAGGAATGAAATAGATTTCTTTTGGTGTTGATTTGGTGCAATTTCATTAGGTATTGAGGAAGTTATAGGCATTTTTCTGGAAGTGGTCTAAAACCCTCAAAAACCAGGGTTTTGTGAGAAAATTGCTTGTATCTTCCAATTTCACCATGTGAAAATGCTAAATCTAGGTGGAATGGAAGGTTTTCATGTGTGCTTTGATTTGAAAGAGGTTTCAGAGGATTTCATGGATTTTGGAGGGAGATCTTTGTTGTTCTAGGCTTGGAATCTCTTTGTGGCAAGCTTAGAATTGGTGCGAAAATCTAAGTTTTGATAGTCTGTGAGTGAAATTGGTAAGAAGAGTACTTGGAAAAGTTGAAATGTGCTTGTTGAGGCTGTAAGAACCTTGTTCATGGCTTAGGGGAGTTGGGGTGTGCCTAGATACTTTGGTTCTTGCTTGGAGCAGACAAATTAGGCCTCCTTGTAGCTTTGTAGTTTTATCCATTGTGATTGTTATGTTGATTGTCATGTCCTTAGGTTTTGTGGATTTGAAAGGGTTTGTGTAAGGTGTATAAAACCAGTGCCACTTGTTTGGTTCCTACCTCCATGAAGCCTTTGTTTTGTCTGTCCTGACTAGATAGGCTACAAGGAATACATGGCCTAATGTTGTCTAAGTGAGTGATGGATTGTTTTAAGTGGAAAGTACTATTTGTTGGTTTTGGTCAGTCAAGTAAATGGTGTTGAAAACATTTCCAAGCCTTTGGTTGAGTCTAGTTGTACGAACGCTTGTTGAGTAGGTGGGTTATCTCCAAGAAGAAATAGTGGAATTGAAGGGTCCACATAGAGTATTTGAGAGAAGCTAAACAAAAGGAGTTTTTTGTCATTCAAGTCTAGTCTTCCCATGCCCATTCTACATCATATTTTTACAATTTAGTTCTCCTAGTTCTAGATCAGTAGTTGCACCTACTCCTACATCATGGCTTGAGAAAATATTGTCAAAGAAAAGTAAAATAGTCGAGGTGAACCTTCCATACAAAGATCTTAGTTGCCAATTGATCCAAAGGACCCCAAAGCCTAAGAAGTTGAAGACAACATCTCAATTACTAGAAGATATAACACTGGAAATATGTATGTGGAAGTGGCTCACCCCTTTATACATAAGGAAGCAAGTCAAGCTATTGTTAATGATTTCAATATAATTAGGGTAAATCTAGGACCTTCTACTAGGGACCATGATATACACAATTTATAGGCGATAGTTGTAAGATTGGTAGAAAGAACAACCAAAGATAAAAAGAGCAAGGATGAATTGAGGAACTAGGTGAATATTTTAATTGATTGCTTAAAATTGTTAGAGTAAAGTAATTAATTAACTTTACTCTCCTCTTAAGATTTCACTTTATGCACACATATTAGTCATTTAATAATTAATATTTAATTATTAAATGCACTCACCTTAGGGTTAGGTTTTCCTTTTGGTGTTGATCTCCTTTATAAGGATTGATCTCTTGTATTGTATTTTCTTCTTGATTCTTTTTTTCTCTGATAATACATCTTGCACTTTGTCAGAGCCAAAACCCTTGTTTTGTTCTCTTTCTTTCTTTGTGATAGGTTTCTTGCATGCAGGTGTTATTTGGGTTCTGTGGATTTGTATTTCTCAAATCCTACAAAAATTTGTGTTAGTATTAACACCACAACCGATCAATTAGACTAAAGCAGTATTTGACCCAACATCCTCTATGGGAAGAGAACTAGTGAGTAAAATATAGAATTATAAGGCTTATGGAAAAGCTATGGAGGAATGGGATATTGATATTCTAACTAAAGGAAACATATTTATTGCTGAAATGAAAAAGGTATGTAAAGATATTGATATTATGAGAACTAAAATCGAGAAAGATGTAGCTTCAGCTAAGCATGAAGAGGCAGTTTGGACAAAGACTGATGGTGGCATCAAAGGAATGATGAAATTAGGCCTAGATAGGTTGGTCAATGAAAATTTCTTACCAAATGTTCACTAGTAGAATTTGGAAAATAAATGACTACGAGCTAAAACTTTTAGTCACGACAACTAAAAATGACTAAATTCTAGTCATTTTTTGCAACACAACTACAAATGACTAATTTGATCATCAAGTAAAATCACAGCTATAAATGACTAAATAATTAGTCACACAAATAAAAATTAGACAATATGATATTAAAGTGGGTAATTATAAAAAATGAATTGTTGTGAAATTATTGGTGGGAGTGGGTTGTATTGCATGCAAGATTAGTAGCAAATTAAAAAATTGTTGGCAGGAGTGGGGAGTAGAGTAGAGTGCAGAATTCGACAAAAGTCAGCTACTCACATGGGTGATAAAGCTAGTTTGGAGAGGACCTGGAGACTTCTGAAAAGGTGGGAAAGGAATTTAGAGTTTGTTGCAACGAATTTGAAGTTGACAAGGCCCTCTGCAGCAAAGTCAAATTTGGGGATTCCCTTTGCAACGAATTTAGAGGTAATTCAAAACCCTCATTACATTAAACAATTATTGTATGTCTCCTTGTGAATTTCATGAATGACTGTAAATTTGAATGTGCCAAGTATGACTGTTTGTGGGTCCTAATTGAGCATCAATGCATCCATTATCTGTATAAATCATATTTATTTATTTACTTATTATTTTGTGTCTCATGTTGAATCTTATAGCCATAAAAAAAGGTAATCCATGTGTGTGATGTTGTGATGAAACTAGTGTAAAGCTTTGTGTGTGTAAAATGAAATCATTAGGGTCCTCATTGTGCATACCCCAAGTGTTTGAGGGTTTCAGATATTTTTGCAAAAGGGTGAAAAGTAGTTGTCTGCTTCAAATGGAAATTCTAAAATTATATGTATGAATGAATGTCATATCAAATGCTTTCTATGTTCGGTTTGAACTTTGAATTTGGGTCAAGTTCTTCTTTATGCTATTTTATTTATGTGTTATTCTAGTTGAAATATTGAAAGAGTGCTTGTAAAATTATTTATGGGACTTGCAACTATAAATCAAAGCCATAGATAGCTACGGAGAAATAAATCCTATTGTATTGTATTGGGACAAAAAGAAATATACTTCCTTGTGTATTATAAGAAATGAGTTACATAAATAGGAGGGTATCTTGTCATAAGACATTGACTACCATGTAACAATTTGGATTTCTTGAGATTGTGAAAGAATTGGATGCTTTTTATAGGTTTAGTTATATTTTGAAAGAGTTAGTTATAGGTTTCTTTCAGATAATGACAATCTTATCTTCAGGTCCATAATGGATTCATATCCATAGCCAAGTATAGGATCCTTGATATTTTTGTTGAAATCCTCATCAATGAGTAATCATATCAACATATGATCCCATACATAAGAGATCTCTTAGCCTCACCCAAATGTCTCTAGTAGCCATGAGAATCCATCAATAAATCCATACCAACTTCAAATACAACCCTGCAAAATCATGAAGCTCCAAGAAAATGATTAACACTCAAAACTAAAGAGAACAAACAATACCCTTGTCAGAATTCAAACTATAGAATATGTAACATATCATAACATCATGATCTAACATCCCCTCATAAGATATCACATAAAATAACCATCCATCATCAAATAATGAATCAAGATCACTGTCAAAGCTCCCACTGAACTATGTAACCAATCTCTCCAAGGATTGTGATAACCATCTCCTAACTAAAGATCCCCCATTGTCCCAACACAATAAAAGAACTCAACACCATGAGCTCCCAAATGGTAAATTACAACTGCAATTTCCAAATGTTGAAGATACCATCACCACACATCCTTTCTCAATAGAACCAAAGATTGCATTAAACTCTCACTATTATCTCTTGGGAAGAATCCAAGATCTCCTTATGACACAAAAAATCATTGCAAAAGATCATCCATCTTCTAATAAAAGATTATCCATGAATCACAACAAACTATGACAACAACTTAGAACCAAAATCTTGGAAAAAAAGAAGATAAAACATATTATGTAATTATATAAATCTCCCACTAAAATTAATGCCAATTTATATGTGGCGTCATGAAAAATATCATTGCTAACACTCTATTGAAAGTGAACAAAAATTTGTATGCACCATAAACTACTAATAAAGATTCAAATGAATAATATTAGGTACTATCAGTAAAATTTTCTCATTGCAATAATCATATAAATGTAATAATGATGACCAAGAATAAGGACTACCAAATAGAATCCACGTCAAACAATTTTACAAGATCTACACATATACAACATATCGAAGGAGAAATACATAATTAGTGCTTAAATCTCAAATAGTTGAAAACTAGATTCAACTTCACATCAATGTCATGAAAAATAAAGATATTCAAGTATAACATGTGGATTTCCAAGACTCAAACACAAGGATCAAGGCTACATCTAATTTTCTAATCAAACCTTCATAAGAGTAGTCATAGATCAATAATAATCTGAGAATATGGTCTCATATGATTGGCAACATAGATGATTATGATGATGTTTTGTCACCTTAACTTGTAATATTGTAACCTAAACTTTGGTTATATGTATGGTGTAATTTATTATTGAATGTAATGAATATTTGAGTATAGGTGTGCTTATTCTCTATTGTTTTATTGATACATTTCTGAATGTAATCATCATTATTTTGTTGGTACATTGTATATAAAACTTGAGATGTTTACTACTATTTTGAAGTGCATTTAAAGTTAGGTTCAATCATTCTTCTTAGTTTTCTTACTTTGATTGAAATTAATTTTGTTTAGTTAGAATATAATTTCTTGTATGTCTTATATGTTTTCTAGATGCTAGACTTTTCTAACTTCTCTAGAATTGCTAGATATGAAAAAAATCAAGCAAGGTCTAAAGGAATCGAATAATGCAACAAAATGCCTGTGAAAGTAAACAACTCTTTAAAATCCTAGCAATAAATTGTAGTTATTTCTCATATATTTGGATAGCTTTAGTTTGTAATACAACTTCTAGCTTCCACATGCATTGAATATGCTTATGTGAAGGAAATAATAATGAAAATCTGTGATTTAATAATACATATAGATATCTTAACAATAGGTTTGACTAACACTAAAAATCCCCATAAAGTTCCAAAGATTTAAGAAATCATCATATATGCTTAAATAAAATGTGTCTAGTGCCTTTACATTCATAAAAATCCATTACCGCACCTCTGCAAGAGTAGTTGCTCAGATATAAGGACCCCCGACAGTATGGTAGGGTAAAGAATAATATGTAATCATATACCACTATACCATGGAAGTCATAAAATATGTGTGCGGGATGGCAGTAATAGGTCTCTTGAGTATAGAAGTATACTACTACCCCATGGCAAGCAATGACTATGTAAAATAAAAACTATGGTATGGCGGTATGATCTCAACTTAACTGTCAAAGGTTAACCCGTTGTCTTGTAGTCAACAAACAATGACATTAAAATAACATGTGGTATGGCAGTGTTAAGTTATGTAACCCGCTATCCCACGATCAACAATTTGCAAGGCAAAACTAAGTGTGTGGTATGGCAGTATGAAGCTATATAACCTGCCACCCCCTTATAAACATATTTTAAACTTAAAAGGGACTTGCGATATGGCAGTATAAGGATGTATATCCCGTTGTCCCATAGTGAACAAACTACAACATAAAAGAATTGTGTGGTATGACAGTATGAGAACCACAGTCTCACAATAGAAAAGTGATAACATAAATAAAGCTTGCAGTATAGCAAGATAGCCAAAATGAGTATATTACATGGCACTACCATCCTGCAATGGTTAAGAGAGTGATGACGATACTATGATATAAGTTGGAAAAAACATTTATGTCAACTATGACAGTAATTATTTGATTTTCATGAACCATTTGATCTTCTAAGATCAACAACATATATTCAAAATTAAAAAAGGTGCAGATTATGAAATATTTTGAACAAAGTAGACATTAATGTCAAAATGACTTAGTTCAGAAGTAATTGTATCTAGAATTTGATGCCATTTTTTGCATTCATTTGCAAAAGGATCATCGTGGCAAGAGCTAAGGAGTTTGAGGAATAAAATATTTTCAATTACTATATCATCGAGTAAGTGCATGAACACTCTTCATTAGCAATTCTAAAGCATTTGGTCAACTAGGATCTGCAATTAAGGGTTTAGAAAATTCAAAAGGAAGTAAAAATTTTACACCATGCCACCTAAGAAGAGTGAACCTGCAATTAAGAAGGAAGAACCCAAGGTGAAGAAAAGGCCTTTTCAACAATCCATAATAAACATTTTACCTGATTTAACAGATAGAGGATTTAAGAAAGTGTTTAGATACATAGCTCACGAGTGTCGGGATGCAATCATTCCCATCTTTGGGTGGGATTTGTTTTGGATTTTATGATAAAAAGAGATGCAAAAATCCTAGTGTTGAACCCTTGGACTCTAGACCTAGCCAAGCTAGTAGTCCCAAATGTCTTTATAGATGTTAAATCCATTAGAGTATTGACACGAAACTATCATCTAGCCACCAAGACCGTAAGGATGACAAATGGTTCACCACTGGTGGTATTAACCAAGTTTTCCATTGTAGAGTGTTTCAACTTGAATAAACAAGCCCTTGATAAAATCAACTTTCATAAAAGTGAGGAGGAGTACAATAGGTTGAGGAAAAATTATAGGACTGATGAACTCCCTATGCACATGAGGAAGGGTGAAAATAATAGAAGACTAACTATCTCCTCTTCCAGCATTGATCCATTTCCTGTAGAATATTTTCAAATATATTTTAAGAGAACCTATTTTGTCGTGTCTCAAATTCTTGGAATGGATGCTCAAGAGAATATTCCAATTAGACTAATGATGATGGCCATGAGGATCCAAAACCCTGAGACAAATATTGAGTATGATTTTTCTTCATTCATTGCGAGAGCATTACATGAAGGATTTTTGTAAGAGAAGATAAAGCGCCCATCACGTTCAGATGTTACTCTTTGTTGTGTCACCTAATTATATATCAAGATAGTGATAAATGGACTAGGAGAATGTGTTTGGGAATGGTTGATAAACAAGGTGATCAACTACCTATTCAAAATTGGTTTTATATATGGGACAGTAGATGCAAGAAGAGCAACTATGTGATTTTTCATGATGATTTTGTAGTAAGAATTATGTTTGTGCTTGGTCATAAATCACCAAGGTTACATACACCAATAATACAACTATTAAGACCCTTGGCATTGAGGCTAAAGCAAGGGCATACCCACAACATTGGTGATTGGTTCTTTTTTCAAGATGTTATAGTAATAAGAGTATATGGATGTCCCCAAGCCCCACATGTTTTTCCCAAGTATGTTCCTTTCTAGTTGGCTTTCTTAGAGTTTATGTGGAAAATTTTATGGATGGAGAAGGAGGTCATGCATAAATAGAAGAAAGGCACATTCTTTCCTAACTTGACCATATGTGAATAATTGTTTGTTGGATCTGATACTCTTGACGAGTTGCAACATTATTTGAAAACAAGATATTCTTTGGAGTCTAGGGGAGAAAGGGTCTTTGACCCTGAAGGCCACATGAATTTTGTGAGGAAAAAAATCCTCACTAAGTCTAGGATCACTCATGATGTTGATTACGAGGAGGATGTGATAAGAAACTACTTGACTTTCCAAGAAGTATTTCAGAGGAGAAGACAATGGGCAATATTAACAAAATTAGAGGAAGAAAAGAGGAAGACGTACATCGATTTCTTGGGATTTTATACAAATGAAACATCAAATCCCATCAAGAGGATCAACCTAATGATTGATAATTTTGAGAAATTATATGGTAAATAAACAATAGAGTTGGATAATCCCACCAAATTGCCTACCAAAAGACCAAGTGGAGTTGTAATCTCTGAGCCCCTTTAGACACTACTTCAATGCAATATGCTTCTCCAAAATCACCTTCAAAGAAATTGAGGCCCAAGAGACAAAGGGGATAGGAGCCAAATCCCCTTGTATCATACAAGATAAGTGAAGAGGTTGGAGATACAAAGGAGGTGGCTAGTGTGCTAGGGCACTTAAAAGATGATGTCGAAGTCGATCAACCACTCTAAAAGCCTCAAAATAGAGCACACAAGCTAGAGGCAAGGGTGGATATGTATGCACAAGGTGAGCAAGAGATGCATGATGATGAAAGAATGATTGCAGCCCTCAGATTCATGGAGGATGATGAATTTATCAACACCCCATAATTCAAAGACTTTTGGATTAAAATGAAAATGAAAGAGTTTGAGGAAAAAGTTGAGATAAACAAGATGGGTATTGAGGAATCTCAACATGATCAAATTGTGGCTCAATATTTTAATGAAGTAAGGTTAAATGATGTTGACATTAGTCCACAAGAAGCTAGGAAAATGGTGCTAAAAAGCAATATCTTGCTTATACCTAGGATGGATTTGAAAAGAGTGTTCATGCTTGATTAGGTAAGAAATCAAGAAGATCCCATGTTAATGGATGAGTTTGATCCTGAGGAAGGCATGAGCGGGACAAGATAAAATCCAAGAATTGAGACCTTAGCCTTTTGGGATAAGTAGAAAAATATAGAGAAGCCAAAATTGTTGGACATTGTACAAGAAATGAGAGGGAGTACAATGGTCAAGATCCTCAAAGATACCTCAGCCTTAGAAGTAGCTACCATGACTATGTTGTTAGGGTTTAGGCAGATTGGAGCAATAAACATTAACAATTATATACAAATTAACTAACCTAGAAATAACAATGAAGAATAACACAAAAAAGATCAACACAAAATTAGTGTGGTTCACCCAATATGGGCTACATCCATAGAAACTCAAACATCCAATGATTTTATTATCTAGTGCATAATAGATTAAAATATCGTGAACACCATATCACAAAATATATCCTAGCTACTTATAACAAGCCTTTTGGAACCTTCTAGAATTAGGGTTTTACAAGGTCCTTTTTCATTTGACGTGTTAACTGGAAAACCTTGACATGTCAACAGGAAAACCTTGACGTGTCAATGGGCAAAAAACTTGACATGTTAATGAAAAAAAATTGGGGCGATGCTCCAAACCCCATTTCTTGTTATGAGTCTACAGTACTTGCATGATCAATTGTCACATACTAACATATGCATTCTACTATGTTCACCCAATTAGTTGTCAAGAGTTTGGAGAATAAAATTGTAGAATATCAAAAAGCACAAAAAAATATGAATGATGAAGTGAATAGATTGTTTATAGAGAATGTTAAGCTAAAGCGGCAACTGAAAGGGGCAAACCCTTCTCAAAGTACTAAAATGGTAGTGTACCAGCCCTCAACCCAAAATACTGATGCTATTTCCACTAATCAAATAGAGGCCTTGAAGCAAGAAATAGAAAGCTTAAAGAAGTGCAATGAGGAGACCAAAGTAAGGAAACAAATCTATGGTGCATTAGAAAATTCTTGGAGCACAAAATGAAGATGGTGATAGACAAGGCAAAAAATGTGCATGAATGTTATACTTCCTTGTCCCAAGCAGTAGAACAGATGAAAGCCCATGCTCTCATTTTGGATCCTTTGTTTAAGAAATGGAAACCCATCCATCATACACTAAGCACATTGTGCAAGGTCTTACAGAGAAGTGTTGATGCACCTGTAGCTTTAAAGCCCACAGAGAGGATGGTGAAACTAGTGATTGATGAGTCCTAGTATGTGTTAGGGGAGAGCCAAAAGATCACTGCAAGAATAGAATGTTTCCATACAATCAAATAGTGGTTTGTGCCTAGGATTCTTAGAGAAGATGATCAGCTAAAAGATTTCACCAGTTGGAAAACTGAGTTCAAACAAGTAGTCCCAACTTGCATTGCTCATTTACAAAAAGATCATGATATAAATATCAATAGTTTTAATTTGATGTTGGACTAGATGATTGCACTAGATTTTGGATACTCAAAGTTCATTGTAGAGACTGGAGGATTGTTAGACAACGGATGGAGAATTCACCTTGCCAACCTATTAGAGATCCATGAATATAAATGGCCTGATGACTATATGATGTTCAAATGGGATCAGACATATCTGGCTACCCCAGAAGAATAGGCCTAGTGTCAGAAATTATGAAGTACCAAGCATTTAAGATGCTATCATGGAGAGAGGACCTTGCCAAATCAGAATGATCATGGGTACCTTACGAAGACTAATGGACTTTGGTGTCTTGCAAGTGCTCTAGAATTCAACATCTGATGAGTTCTCTTCATTTCTTATCTTTCATTACTTGTATGTAACCACATGTAAATAATGATAATTAAGACCTTTTGATTTAGGTAACTGAAAAGACATTTTTTGAAATGAAACGGTCTGAAGCTTGTCACTCTCCTTATTTATCTATAAAAGGGAAACCAAGACCGAATCAAAAAATTATTAGTAGTAGGATAATTTTTTTAAGAGAAAATACTTTTGATACGTATTGTAAAAATTTTTAAGCAGATCAATGGAGAAGAATTTATAATTTTACAAGTGGCTAAACTTTTGGTTTCAGTTGTTTGTTGATATTATTGAATACGATTGTGTGGTTGTCTCCAATTTTATTTTTCTTTGTTATTCAGATCAAGTGTATCAAGTATATGTTTGGTTTGGCAGGGCACATTTGTTATTTTTGTGTGATTAATTTGAATCATTTCTAAAATCAAAATCCCATTCAATGTCCAAAATCTAAGATTCAAACTCATATTCCACTACTGTTCTACTAATTCAAGTTGATGATTTATACATTTTGTTTATTTGGACTTCAGGAAATGAAGAAAAAAAATTTAAGGCACAAATAAGATGATAGTGATCATAATGTTGAAGTTTCAATGATAGATTATGAGTGCTTTCATAGAAAAAAAGTGGCCAAGAATAATGAATATTTATCGCTTTTTGGTTTGATAAACAGGCAAGTTGTAAATCCACTAAGTAGTACATTATTTGTTTAATAGTGTTTAACAAAATTTTATAGGCAAGAGCTTTATGTATATAAGACATAATATGATATTTTTTATTGTTTTATAGGAAATAAAATGTGGAGAAAAACAAAAGGACAGAAAAGATATAGTGCTACCAACTTGTAGAATCCAACGCATTGGTGATTCAACAAATGCAGTTGGTGAAAAGAATAGTTGTGATGATGTGCAGCCTGATATAGCACATGGTGATGTGAAACATTGTGATGATCTCTTAATAGCACAAAGTCTAAGAGAGATTATTTAAAAAAATGAGAGTAATGGAGCAGTAAGTCTGCAGATGATTTACTCAAGATTAAAGGATGTGTTTGAAGTGAAATCTGTGGAGACTAGTACTGATCTACCTATTCATGCCACACCTGATGTGGCCAAGGAGCATGAAATTCTAGTTAATGAAATTCATGAAGAGAGACCACTTGCATTTGGTGTGCCTCGGAGTACACTTGTTGCATTTACAATTTTTGATGGAGCTAGTGGATCAACCAGAAATATCGATAGTAGTTTAATAGAAGATGTGTCTGCTTTTATCAAAAGAAAAATATTGAGTCAAGGTTTGCACAAATATACAAAGAGGAATGAAAAAAGAAAGAAAATAAAAAGGCAAGAAGCCATTCTTGGTTGAGGTATCGAGAGATGGTGAGCCCATTGGACCAAATGTTGCAAGGTGGGCCTCCGAGTTGGGTGTAAGATGTAGGGACCATTTGGATATTTGCATATCAAATTTTGCAGAGCAAGATCCACGAAGTGTGGAAAATGTTATACAAAAAATGGAAAATGATTTTGAGACTACTAGTGGGAAAATCTCTAGAAAATATTACAAGCAAAAGATGAGACTTTTGATGGAAAATTTTAGATACAATTGCAGAAAAACAATCATGGAGGGAAAAGAGAGGTTAGACTCCACTCTATCTCCCAACCAATGGGAGGCATTGAAAGAAAGTATGTGCTCTGAAGAATATTTTACAAAGA
>VDFB02273895.1:0-18030 GCA_007258455.2 Sequoia sempervirens
ATTACAATCCCCCATCCATGTCCCCTTATCCTCATCCTCCATACCAATCAACCTATCCTAATCCCACATCCACACCTTTTATCTTAATCCTACTCCCCCATCAACCTATCCTAATCCAACATACACATCTTATTATCCTAATATGTCATCCACGTCTCCCTATCTCAATCCACCATCTCAATCTTCCCATCCTAATCCACCATCCCAATACCTTTATTACAATCCATCGCCCATCTCATCTTTGCCTAATCCACCGTCCTAATATCCATATCTTAGTTCCCCATCTACTTCCTCTAGCATTGATCCACCATCCATGTCATCTAATCTTAATTCACCATACCAATATCCCTATCTTAACCCTTCATCTAATCTTAATCCCCCATTTACTCCTAGTCCTACATCCAACCCTAATCCTCCATCTAATCCTAGTCTCCCATCTGCTCCTAGTACCCTATCCAATCCCATTCCCCCATCTAATCCCAATCCTCTACCAATCCCCAATCCTTCATCCACTCCTACCTCGCCATCTCAACCTAGAATATGAAAATTTCTCACTCTAGAAGTTATCCAAGGACTCATGACAAAGAAGACATTCCCCACTCCGCCTCTTGAAGTTGTGGAACCATTCCATCCCAATCCATCATCCAGGGTCATTAGTGATCAAACCCTTCTCCGTATCACACCTATCATTGATGTCACCACCCCCAACACCACTCAAACAATTAAAATCCCCACATCCACTGAGTCCATTGAGCCCCCATCTCCTACTTTGGGAGCCGCCGAACCCATCAAAGATAACCAAATCAAATCTACTCCCCCTACTCCTAGATCCATCCAATCCATCAAAGACACCCAAATCCAATCCACTTCCCCCACTCCCAGTATCACTAAAATCCATTCCCATGAATGCTTTGAATCCTCCCTCCTTCCATCTCCCCAACTTGAGGAGTCCCTCTGACACTCTATTATCATGCCACCCACACAAGAAGAGCCATGCCAAGAGCTTGATTCAAAGCATAACAACATACCCCCTTCTCCAGATCAAGATCCTACCATCCCATCTAGTCCACATCAAGATCACAGTCCCCCATCCATCCCATCCCATGATCCCTTTGATACTCAAGATCCGATCACTCCATCACCTACTACCACAAATCCATATCCTTTCTTGTCACTTAATCCCTCTCTTGATCCCTCACCAACTCCCTGTGATCAAGAAGTTGCTACCCCCTCATCTCCATCTAATGATCCTCCACCATCGCCTAACCATACTATTCCCACACCACTTTTATATCCCCTTGGTACTCTCACATTCTTCCATGGTGGTCTCCTTGCAGAAGAAAAACAAAGCATGTACGCCACCCATCCTACCCCACCTAATAATGGACTCGCATCATTCTTCAGGAATAACAAAAAAGGAAATCTAGTCATGGATTGAATTAATAAAGAACCATGAGAACCTATCAAGGAAAAGGTCTAAGGTACTTCATGAGCAAAAGGAATTATTTTTAGAGCCCATCAGGTCAAAGAACAAATCTGCATGCAAGGTTTGGACCCTATTTCCCAAAGACTCACAATCCTAAAGATGTTGGTACAATGTCCACAGAGCGTCTTCAACGAACCTATTCAAAATCTAGGTTACGGTGATGGTGTTCTGCGAGCCAACAACTCGAGGGCCGGAGATGCAAAATATTACCATCTCTCTTGAAAGGTAGTACTAAAACAACTACAGGTTAAAAATCACCCCAAAGGTCTGAATTAATAGGAGTCCATGACAATGCATAAACAACTCAAATATATGTAGAAATCATGCAATCACCAATTCTGGGACCTTACTCTGAGAAACCATTGTATCTTTCTAATTTATCAAATCTTTTGTCTGATCGTAGATCTTAAGCCTAGCAAATGATGAAAGAAACCTCAAAACAGGGTGCAAAATATAATGAAATCCTAAACTATTTCTGGGATGGAGACAATGCAAATGGCAGGATATCTAGAATGGACCAATCTCTCAAATAACCAATTCTGCTTAACCCACAATGCAATATCACAAGGCAGGTGCAATCTTCAGGCATCTGATTTTCAAATCCATGGGCATTCATCTACCGTCGAGACTAAACACAAATAGATGTATGGTCGGGTTGGCCTGCATTCTACAATCATACTATGGATTCTTGGGGAATTATAGACCCGAGATTGCTACAAACATTCCAAGCATGAGAATCCGCTGAACACTATTCACTTCTATTCGATTCTAGGCTAACATGAAGTCTTAGATCTTTAAGCAATTTCAAAGATGGAACTACAGGAACCATGCAAGATAAACTAACACAAAAGAATTCACCAGAGAAACCACAATGCCTTCAATTGTATTAGATCACTGAAATGTAGCAACAATTCCACTATTCTGTGTTTCAATATTTGCTTCAAGAACCAACTATTATCTCTACTACAAAATTCTCTAGCTCCTTCATTTTCTAGCTTATCTCTATTTTCTTTCTAACTGACCCTTACAAATGAGGCAGGAATGCCCTTTATAGAGAATTCTCAAACATAATACGATGAAACATTTACAAAATAAAATAGTCAAAACAAGTCGGCCTCAGGAATTTCAAAATAAGGCACACATTAAATGCCGATACATCATCAAGGTCGGCCCAAACACTTTCCTCAATGCAGCTCGGATCAACACACACCCTATAATAATAATAGGGAAGCACAAATCTCAAAGTTGGCATTAACTACCGCCTCCCTTATCCTTGTTCTGATCCAGTGATTCATGAACCTTCAAAAACACCCTATCCAACTCGGCAATAGGTGGCAAGGGTAGGATTTTGAGCCGACACTCAATGGAGCCAATTCCCTCCTTTGACTACTTAACAATTTTATCCCACTCACCCCTATGCGCTTGGTACTTGTCCATCACAACTAAGTAAGTTGCCGCATCATCCAATTGGTGCCCTATTACAACATTCTCAGAATCAGGGGCATAGACATCATGCCACCATTCCCTCAATTGTTCTAAGCTCAAGTACTTAGGGGCAATCTTCCTCCAGCCAGTCATTATTTCAAAGAATGTTATACATCCATCATAAACACCAGTAAGATTACCATCCAGCTACTTCTTTTGTTTGTAGATCTTCTTGATGGCCTTCTGTCGAATTTTCAAGGCCTCAAACCATTCCCAAGGCTCATTAACTCTAGATGAAGAAAGGATTCCCTCTACAACCAACTGATCCTTACCATACTCCATGATCACTTTAGCTTTCTGCAATAAAAGGTCAACATCCTCCTTATCCTGAGATAAAACATGCTCTAATAAATCCTTAGCTCTTATTGCATCCTTTCCAATTGAAAGGATTTCCCTTATTGCATTATCTCCCTTGGTCTGTACCTCCTTCAACCAATCTATTGAAGCCTTGGTAGAGGCTTTCATCCTTTCTATTTCAGAGATGGTCTCCTTCGGCAAGAAACTAGTAGCAGCAGAAGAGGATGGATGGAGAGATTGCAAAGGCTTCATCAAATCTTTTAGACATTTCCTAAGCCTTTCATTCTCTTTTTTAAGCTCATGCCTGGACTGTGTTTCCTTCCTTAATCTCCCAATTATCACTACATTGGACCCCTCGTATTCTTTGATATCCTGCTCCATAGAAGCGGGTCCAAGATTGATAGTCTGTACATTGTAATATTTTTCAGTGACCTCATCTTTACTTTTATCAGCAGCAGGGGTAGCAATATGAATAACCCTGTTACTCGCTTCATCTCTTTCTATCTTTGAAACTACCTTGGCCATCTTCTTCTTCTTACCTTTTCCAATCTTAGCCAACATTTCATCCCAATCGAGAGGAGTGTCCTCAACAATGACATGTTTCCTTCTAATCTCTTTATCTAACCAATCCGGGACAGTAGGATCCACCCGGATTTCATCCTCTTTAACCTCCTCATGAAGTTCTACTGTCTCATCCTTCTCCTTTTCGGGAGACTGATCACCTTGATTCCCCAACTCGGGTTCTTCTTCTTGCAGGGGTGATGAGGTCTTAACAGGGACATCCTCCTTCTCAGGGGATCTGTTATCTTTGCTGCTCGCAAGAGAATCCTCATATTGTACCAATGGAGAAGGGTGCATTTCCACATCTCCTACTTCAAGCTCAGCTGCTGCACCAAAGAGTTCTCCTTCCTTGAATAGTTCTGCCTCCCCACTGGTCTCATGCTCTTCATGAGTTGTTTGCTCAGGTATACTCAATGAAGGGGAGGTAGCCTTATGTTGTTCTAGAGTGGATGCCATTGAAAGAGGATCTGTTTTTTGCATGGTCTCTTTGGGAGATGGAGTCCTTGATTTCCTTGAATAAACCCTGGTTTTCTCTCCTGAGCTTTCCACATCAACCACTGGAGGGTTTTCCTCCACCTTGGATGTTCCCTGATATTTCTTCTTAGAAGCCCTGGTTGTTCTTGCCCTTTTAGGCTCTGGAGGAGCGTCTTCTTTCTTGGTTTTTTCAAGTTCCTCCACTTTTGCAGACTTACCTATTTTCAACATTCCACTCCTCTTCTTTCCCTTGGGTTTCCTTTTCTGCCGAGGCTCGCTCTCCTTAGGGCCTCTGATTTTAATCTTGAAAGGTGAGCTTACCTTAGTTTTCCTTTTAGAATCATCTTCACTGGATTCCTCTGAGGTGGAAAGAGGATTCAAATCTCCCATCAAATTAAAGGTACAAGGCACCTTCTCGCTTTCCAATTCCCATACTTTATGCTTCAACCAAGACTTGGTAAATTTCATAACAGGGGCCATTAATTCTTCCAGCTCAGTTACCTCCTTTTCAGACCAGTTTATCTTTCCAATAGACCTATCCTTGACTGATTCATATGCATGATCTTGGACCAGATTCCTGTCATCCTCTAACTGGTCAGGAATCAACTTGACATTGTACATTCTAATCACATCAACTGGAAGCCTAGAATATCTTTTCTTTCTCGCCTCAAAGTCATCTTTGATGTTCACCCAGTAATCCTCTAGATCATCCTTGTGGTGATATTCTTTAGTTGCCTTCTTCTGCGCTTCTTCGGTGATGTCAAAGTTTGTCCTCTTAGAATGGAAAGAGAAACCATAAGTACTCAATTCCTCCCCGGATGCATGAGCCGATTGGATTGAAGGGCAAACCTCAGCTATACCAATTTTCAAAGGGAAGTCCCCACCAAACCCTGTCTTGTGCTTCTCTCTTTTGACAACATCATCAAAGTCACATATATGCCTGGTAACCTCCAATAGCACAATGTGGTCAGTAGGATATCTTGGCAATCTGTATGGAGCAGTTTGACATCCGTCAATTCTGATATAAGAGAAGGTGGGGAATTGTATAAACCAGGCTCCGTATTTTTTGTTTAGCTCCTTGGCTCCATAAGATATTCTCACATGCTCTGCGTTCTGGAGCAACCTAGTAATATGCATTGTGAATGCATCATTTTCCCTTCTATAATTCTGATCTCCTAGGTGCAATTCGGGGTATATCTCATAGATGATATCCTATCCAAATGTTCCTTTTGGATTTAAACCCTTGTATGGATAAAATCTGGCCAACACATATATCACATAAGATGACATGGTAAACTTCTTTGTTTCTAACACATCTTTCAGCTGCCTATCAATCATTGCACTAATAAGCCCTACCCAGTGGTAATTAATGCCTTGCTCAATCTTGTTGATGACATGCACCATCCAACTCTCCAACATCCCAACACTCTTCAAGTCGTCCACCCTACTTAATAGTGTGATTGCATCATATATATCTTGTCTGAACTTGATCCTGTGTAACTGCTTAGGCAGCTTGGAGAAATGAGACTTCAGCTTTTCAAGCCAGGAATTAATCATCTGCTGGGCCTTAGTAGGCTCATCCTCATAGTAAGTTCTAGCCAAGTCCATGTCCAAGGCACACACACATGGTAAGTCCGGCATATCAAATGCTTGGGCAATAGAAACTGGATTGAAGTTTGCCAGTAATCTTCCCTCAGTGCTAATGACCCTCTGTGTATCAAAGTCATATTGCCGGGCACACTCCAATATCAATTCATAGCACTGAACCGCAGGAGGGAATCCTGCTACATGGACCAGTCCAGACTTCATCATTCCCTTGGTCAGGGATGATAGATCTTTTTGAACTGTCCTTTCCTTGAATTCTTCATATCTCCATGCTCCCACATTGGTGTCAGAGACCTTAGACCAAACTAAAGCTATCTTTCTATTAGGCAACTGACTCTTTGTATCCAGCCTCAACCTTTCTGCATCTGTAATTGAGGACCCTTATGTATCACCTTTGGCCTTTCCTGCCACTACTTTGCTTGATTCAGCCTGCATTCACAAAAGGACCTCATGAAAATCTCATCATTATCCACATTTCAATCAAAGGTTAGCATTGAAATCACATGAAATAATTAAGATCAATCATTAATCATTAATCTCAAAAATTTGGGAAAATGGAGTAATCTGGGAAAATCTGGTTGGGGCGGAATTCAGAGAAATCCGACCCAGACGAACTTCTACTGTCAAGACATCATTCATCAAAAGAAATGCATGATTATTATAAGATTCATTCATTTAGCAACAAGAAATCATCATTTAATATTTAATTCATTATCCCAATTTCAAAAATCAAAAGAAGTGGAACAAGGCAGACAACTGGAAAAATCCGGACAAGTCAGATTTCTGCAGGCAGCCCAAAATTTCAGAACTCATCATACTCCAAGGAAATGGCAGAATCTGGGAAAATCCGAATGCGCAGAAATTTTGCGGACACCTCGGAAACCCAACGATTGTTTAACGCGCAAACCATTAATCGAATGATCTTACAAACCTCCCTATTCAAATTCGAATGGACATAAAATCAATCCCAACAAGCCAAATCTCGATTGCACACAAATTTAACTCCCAAAGACCCTCAAGTGATTGATTTTCATGACGAAACAATGATGCCCTAAATTCAATAACCAAACTTCTGCCATGAAAGCTAGGGAAGTTCGAAGTTTTAGATACTATCCCTCAAATGATAGAACTAGAGGGCGCACCAGGACTCTCAAGTGTTGCAAACAAGGTAGAGCCAAAAAGGACAAGAAGGTCGCATAAAATCCAACAAACCTAACAACCCTGAGTGGACATAATGGAATCCTACCTACACAAATTAGACCAGATTGCGCACAAGCAAGGTACGACCTCAAAAGAATGCCTGGGCACACCCGAAATTAGACTGACAAAACAACAAGACGTGCAATGCAGGTGTTTGCAAATTTGTAAAAGATGGACCAGACCCTAAGTAAATATGAAATTACAAAAAAAATGAGCAAGGGCCGACCCAAATAACCACCAATCAACAACTTGAAAGCACAACAAAAGGAGAAGTCAGAAATAACTTACAATGGATCAACTCTAAATGAAGCTCGTGCCTGAGGAAGTCACTGCGAAACAGGGTGCCCTAGCGACGAAAAAATACTTAACACCAATGCTCAAGCAATCCATGCGCAAACAGCTCGAATCCAACAACCAAAGCTCAAGAAGATCAAACTCAGGTGCCAGAGTAAATAGTAAATGAATAATGAAATCAAAAGAGTGCCAAAAAGCCTTAAATCACCGCTTCTCACACTAGAGAAGATGTACTTTGAGCATTAATGAATGACAAGACATAACGAAGAAATCTAGAAACCTGAGCCCAAAACAGAATTTCAGAAAAAAAACCAAGCCAGATGGACAATCCGGGTGAGCATGAATTCAGCCGGACAACGCATCCAGCCCGAGGGATTCCAAAATAGTCGAGAAAATTGGTGACCCGGAAAATATCCAGTTCATCAAAACCCAAACTTGAAATTACGTGACCCGGATGATGGACAAGGACCTGGGAGAATCCGGGTGAGCCAGAAAATCCCGAACCTAGAGCAAAACCTGGACTTCCATTAAAAACCAAGTTTGATCAATTCAACCCTCAGGGCAAGACCAAGGCAAGCAAGACCAACATCCCAAGATCTCAAAAGGATAAATCTAATAAAAACCAAAGGTCCAAGAGACATCCAAAATCAAAACAAGGTCCCTACTCCAAGTGGGGCGTGTGCAAGGTACTGCTCTGACCTACACAAAATATTTAGCAAGAGAATACGATATGCAAGGTGGAATCTGGTGTGTTCCTAACAACTACATGCATTTCTATCTACATTTAGAACATGCAAGATCTATGTTAGGAAATGGTAGAGAGCTACATCATAAAATTATACCATTCAACATAGTGTACTACAAATGCTTGGCCTTGAGCATATGTTGTATACAACTAAAAATAATAGATTTTGGAAAAGAAAAACCTATATTCTTTGTTAACCCATTTTTGGAACTCGTCCCGAAAAGTAACCTCCCACATACATAAGATAACATACATCTTATCCAATTTACACAATTTACAAAACATTCAACCTAGTTTCTAGTAGTTTTGTTAGCCAATCTTTTCATGATAAAGAGTCAAAAAATCTACAACATAGTCTACGTTTGTCTCATCATGACTATTCTGGTTCAAAAAACATATGAAAGGAACTAAACCAAATTTGATAATAATGCAATCAGTCATTTAAATGAAATGCATACATTCCATTTCATCAATATTTCATCAATTAAGATAAGAATATCACAATACATGCATCAACATAAAGTTTACCAACATTTCCTTTATTCCTTTATACTTGGAATGAAATCTACATTTTCAAATAAAGAAAATAAATTCATTTTAAAGAAGGTATATTACATGTATGTGTAATGCATAAATGGATGATTTATGCATGTACACATATATGGCCTTCTATTGAAACTGTGTATGCGTATACGTTCTTTTGAAAAAGAAAGATCCATATAGATTTCCATGTTTAGAAAGATGTCAACTTTCATAAATGCACAATTAGATTTCAATGAAAATATAAGGAACATCAATAACAAGTTGTCTCTAGACTTTGGTATGATTCTGAATTCCAAACAAATTGTCACAAGGACATTTTACATAGAATCAAATTAAAATTGACGTCATAATTAATCTGTGTTTAATCAAAAACACAAAGTTATTTGTTATTCATTTTGATCTTTACAAATGTTCTGATTCATTTAAATCTAATTCATAAAATAATTAGTCGAGGAATATTAAGTTTTGTTTAAAACTATAATAATCCCTTTCGACTTACTGATAAGAGTATCATTCTATTTTTTATCAAAGATTATCAAAGGTAATCACATATCGTTCAAATTTCTATTCATTCTTAAAAAACAATGTGATTATTGTTGTTTAGATTAAATCAACCATCCATTTATTTATGATCAGAACGACATGAAGAATATTGTTTTGTTCTTATTATCCTATCAACATTTATTATAGTATGGGTTGATATGCATGCTATCATTGGTACAATAAGCATGTTATTGATCAACATTAAGTGGGCCATTAATACATATCCATTTTCTTTATGATGGATGGTTTTTTCGATCATATAACAAAGGAAGTGCCATTTAATCTAGAAATCTAGATCAGTGTAAGTTTATCATTTGATGTTGATGATTAACATCTCAATCGAGCAATTGTGTATGCATACATACATACATACATACATACATATATATATATATATTCAAATGTATGTATGTATATACATATACATCATATTTTCAAATTGAGAAACTCAAATTGTATCAATGGGATTAATAACATCCCTCAACCTTTAGCATAGGTCACAACATAATTAACATATACATGATCATTAATCTTAATACCATTTAAAACTAGAACATTATCAATCATTTTGTGATAACTTCTAATTTGGAACAATAATAATCATTTCAATAGCAAGTTTAAATATGGAATGATGGTATCATTTGACGGTTAGGTATGACAAAACAATGAAATCATTCTACAGTGAATAAAATAGAATGATGGATGAATTGTTCAACAAAAGAAAAATGATAATAGTTTTTCAAACATGCATTTACTTAGAATGATGGAAATCATCCTCCAACATACATTTAAATGGGATGATTAAAATAACAAACATTCTCAACATACATTTAGGCAGAACGAAAGAGATTCATTCGACTAGTTTTTATCTCAAGGAAAATGACCACCGATATGATGATCTCACAAGGTTTTGATACTTTATTTGCAAGGAAATAGAGGACCAAATCTGGCTGGTTCTTTGACCTGACATGCAACACTATCGATGCCATTTAAGATACGTCACCCCAAATGGGGGTTTTCCAAATATGAATGGATTATTTCAATGGGTGAGAATCAATAGCAGAAAAAGGAATACAATGGTAATGGCCACCCACAAAAAGGTAGCATGCAAACAAAGGCCCAGCTATGGGAAAGGATAAGTTCGACTAGATCAAAATCTTACATGGCAACAATAAAACATAGAAAATGAATGGTGGTTTTTCCCACCTTACATAGTGAACTATGGAAGCATTTGGTTCAACTTACACAAAAAATAGGTTCAAACACAAGGGTTGATAGTGATTAAAGGAAACCAAATGCACAGTCATAAGAGAAGACAGGAACAAAATATTCGTTACTCTATCAAATAGGGTTGATGTAAGAGCAAGAAAATCCATCCCTTTTGCAGAGAAGGAAACAACATTTAAACCAAATTAAGATCTCGAATTACCTCCTTCTTATTGCAAGTATTCAGTGATTTTTGCTTTGTTTGAAATGAAAACAACACCTCTACCTAGGTTTGCTCCTTCCTTCATGGTTTTCCCAAATCTTCTCTCTGCATTTTGCTAAAAATCCTTCCCTTTTCTTCAAGATCACCCACCTCTGACCAAGAATTCTTGCATTTACTAAAATTGGAGGTGGTCTTTACTCTCCCACGTCCTCCTCATACTTAGCTTCCCACTCCTCCATGCTTTTTGAGCATAAAATCTCTTGCTTGTATGGGCATCGGTTAGATTTCATGGTATTAAAGGTGTTGTTATTGTTTCCTTGTTTAATTGATTAAATTGTTTCCCATGTGTTATTCATTCAAAGTTTTGAAATTTCACATAAAGAATTCTATTCAACATTTCAAATAAAGGAGAACAATTTACCACTATAATATGTATTTCCACCACCATCATTTTTTTATAAATGAAATTAGCATCAAAAAGACAAGGCAGAGAAAATGCTCCAAAGAATTCATTTCCATAAGCTTATGTATGAAATCATTTATACATTTCACACAAGCAAGATGATATCTACCAAATTGCAAGTTAAATTTTGATGCTATGATTTTTAGTGGTGTGTGCATGTTCTAGATTCCATCATGCTTACCAATCATCATCTGGATAAATACTCCTACCTCAACCATGTTCTCGGTCTTCAACCTGTTCTTGCATTCACACACTTGCACTTGTAGAGTTTCATCAGTAACCATTAACCAATGCTTGAAATGAAAAGATTTCATTCTTTACTATAAAATTCATCCTTTGTATTCAATCACATGAATTTAGATATATTTCAAATGACATTGAAATCTTAAATTTGCCACAAGTCAAAATTGATAAATTTCATTTTCCATAAATATTTAAATAACTTAACATTATTAAATGTAAGCAAAATTTGAGACATGACAGATCTAAAAACTTTCCTTTGAAAAAGGAGCACTTTTTCTAAAATGAAAGAGTCTAAAAACTTGTCTTTGAGAAGGAGCATTATTTCCAATGGTTTCCTTGACAAAAGAATATTTTAAAATTATTCCTTGATGATAGAATAACTTGTAGAAAATGTGGTGTCTTTCAATCAGAGTGTTCCTTTGAATGGATCCCGGTTTCCTACTAAAGGAACCCCCTTTGACAACTTCTCCTTCAATTGAATTCTCTAGTGTTTTACAAAAATTGAGTGTCATTTTATCTGATATTCAATGTCACTATGTCCTGGTGTCAAATATCATATATCCTCATGTCTAGCTTGGGGACAGCCTGACCAGACCCATCTTTTTTCTGACTATCCTGCAACATAGTTTGTACCAGCCGCAGGCTTATTTGGTCGGTGTATCTGATCAAGTTGTGTCTTATCATGTCGGCTTGTGTGTCTTATGGATGTCTCTTATGATTTTTTTCCTAACATGTTTTCTCTATAGCCTAACATGTTTGTGGTGAGATTGAAGCTTACTTTACAAGACCAAGAACTTTTGAAGCCTCCTCTCTTTTCATGTTTAGTTAGCTTTGCAGGACCAAGAACCTATGAAGCCTTTTCTCCTCTCTTTGTGTGTTTAGGTGCACTAGATCATAGATTTGCTTCCTCAATGCTATTAGTATATTCTCTTAAATCTCTTTCTACTTTAGCTCCCATTGCCACTAACACATATGCTCGCTAAAGCTGGGGAAAAATGTAATGGCACGAATTTGCACCATAGGAAAATTCCCCATTTATTTTACCTTTACTTTAGAAACTATAAGTTTGATGATGCAAACTCACCGCCGTTAGCTTATTCCTTCTATGTGGCCTTGCCTTTTTGTGTTGGTGGAGGAATTTCTATCAGGGATGCATACACATGGCACAAACATCCATGTGTTGCGCTTGCATCCTAATAAGATTCCTACCTTTGGAATTTGCACAACCGTTACGTCTTCGATTGGTTATGAAGATAATGTCCTCTATCATCCCTTGATTGATGAAAATTGACCTTTTACCTCCATTTCAAGCATTCAAACTCACTTCTTCACTCCATGCAATTCTCTCATTCTCTCATTCACTCTTACAACTTCTTGATCATTCTTTCACTCTCTCACTCTCTCAAGACCACTCTTGCTCTCTTCTAGGTGATTCTTGCACTCTACTTGGCTTCTACAACACGTTCTCGTTGCAATTTCACCATCTTTATAGGTTGATGAAGCTCCATTATTTTGGTGTGGTGTCATCTTCTCCTTTTGGCCTTGAGTGCTAGCAGGAGGAAAAGTGATATTGTTCTTGTTACATTATTTGCATCATTGTGTCTTATAAAGTAGTGCATTATGTTGTCTTTGCACTCTATTTGATAGTGTACTTTCTATTCTCTTTTTTATCAACATTTCTCTCATTGCAAATCTGGTTGTTTGTGGAGGTGGGAACACCAAAACGGGGGTCTAACTGAGGCAAACCTTGAAACACAACCCAACATTTTTCCCATTTTCGTGTGTGTAGGTGTTGGTTCGTCCACTTGGAGTTGAAGTTGAAGAATTGAAGTGTGGGTGGAAAGGTATCTTTTCCTACTCTTTCTTTATCATTTTCGTACTAGAGTATCTTTTCAATATTCTTCTTTTTGTACTTTCTATTTACTGTACTTTCTCTATCAAGTTGTAAAACTTTGTCAGTCAGGTGTAAGTAGGCCCTTTGTGTTTTCTATTTGTTTGTCATACTTCTGTTGGTATAAGATGCCAACGCATCCCCGAGATGCTAGCACATTGCACTAGAGTCTAGCTCCCACACTGTCGTCCTTAACCAATGAGTTGTTTGGTCTGTAATTTGAAACCTCTATGGCTGACTCATCGGGTTCTAGATGCACTTGTTTTTGGCAAAAGGAAAACATTAAGCTATGTGTCCTTCCTTTTCAACCTCTCTCTCAACCTATTGTACAACCTAAGGTAGTTTAGGGCAGTTCGTTCCTTGGGGCTCTCTTGTGACCTAGAGCCCCGAGGGTGACGAATCCCCCTTCTCTACAAATACATATATGATAAGAATTTGGAATAAAGTGATATAGTAATGTAGAAACAAAAAATAATAGTATCAATATATGTAGAATAGAGTTATAAAATATGAGTGCATTTTATAAACCACAAAACATGCTCGTGTTTTATGAGCCACAAAACACACTTGCATTTTGTGGTTCATAAAATATGTTCACATTTTGTGCCTTATAAAGCCTGATGGTTTTTATTAAGGCGCAAAACATAAACATGTTATAATGTGACTATGTTAAGTGATTTTGAATATAAAACGAGTGCATTATTTAGACAATTGGCCATTTGGCCACTTTTTTGTACACTATTTCCATGCATTGGCCCACTATAAAACTCCACTTTCTTGCTCCAAAATTCATCTAAGCATCAATGGCTTCTCCTAATATCTAAGAATCAATGGTATTTTTAAATACCTTGGTCGACTTGTTATTTTATCACAATGGCACATGATCTCCTAGGTCAACCTGTAGAAATATGTACACAATATCTAGAATAACACTCTTCAAACATGCATATGCTCCTAAAATGCTCGAGAAAATCTCAATTCTTTCTAGTATGCCAGTTGAAGTGTTCTTATGTGTGATTATCAAATAGGAGAGGATATCTAAAATTAATGCATTGAATACCTTTAAATATAAGGACAACAATAAAATACACAAATGTGTGTTTCATAGCCAACCCTTCGAGGGAAAGAATTGGTTGGAGTTGTCCCAAATTTAAATTGTAAAGAGTCAAGTTTGAAACTTGATCACAAAAGACCCCAAACATAAAAGGGAGCCAATTCAATGTGGGCCTTGAGTACATGGAAGTATGTGTACATACAGATATTATAAATCCATGAATAATCCCAATGGTTGTGGAAATGACCTTAGACATAAAAAGGGGGGCCAAATCAATGTTGGCCTTGGGTGCATGGAATATGTGCATGTATAGGTATAATAAATGCATGGATAATCCCCATGGTCACATAAATGATCCTAGACACAAAAGGAGCCAAATTAATGTGGCCCTAGAGTATATTAAGTATGTGCATGGATGATCCATGTGGTCCTAAGAATACCTCCTGGCATACAATGGGGCCAAAATAATGTGGGCCTTGGGTATATGGAAGTATGTGCACATATAGCTATAAAAAATGCATGGCCAATCCTTATGGCTAGAGAAATGACCCTAGACATAAAAGAGAGCCAAATTATCATGGACCTCTTGTACAAGGTAAAATATGTGTATATGCATACTAAATGTATAGAGAGTGTGAACACATCATAATATGTAAGCATACGGAAAAATAAAGTGGACAATAAGTGTACATGGATGTGTATAATCAATAAATAAATGACATGTCCTAAAACTCAACTTTACCAATTATACCATTTGTCAATATATCAATATTGAAATGTACGTAATGAATAAATAAATGACACATAACAAGAATCTTGACTTTGCACAAAATGGTACCATTGGGGAGAGGGCCCAGTAATCGTGCACCCTAACTTCGTGCTTCTAATTATCCTACGTCGAAATTTCAAATCACTCCCAATTTTTTACAGTAGCTTACGTAGCAAGTTCTCTGCTTATAACTAAGGTTTCAAAGCCACATCATCAAATATAATGCCACATCAGCATGTTTTTTGTCAAGGTGTCCAAAAAGGCCTCAAAAAATAGTGAGACCAATACTCGTGCATTACATTAAGGGTAGTTGAGCGCTGATGTGGTATCACATGATTGGTTGCTTTTTAGATCAAAAACATACATTTTGTTTAATTATGGGTAGTCAAATCACAACTACTAAGACATTATATAAACAACTATTAGGTATTATAACCACAATTGATTGCACAACTATTAGACCTTGCACGACTATTAGACCCTCTCCCCTATCCATAATACATACCCTAGGCCAGGTTTGCAAATTTCGACATTACAATAATATTAAAGAAATAAAGGAAGAAAAGTGTAAGTTTATTGACAATGATAGACATAGGCAACCGCGTCATGTAAAGTTCAGTAGTAAAAATCATAAATATTAGGCATGTGTTTTATGCTGTTTTTCCACAGAAGCGTACATGTGCAAGGTGGGCATTGGCTGAAGACGAAAGGACGAGCCGGCCAAATAATGAGTGCTGAGCTATTGACAGGTTACGTGGCGTTCAGACTGCGCGGAATACCCACCCAAGGCAATAATGAAAGGCCGCTTTAGTCTTTCCTACTTCCTTGTCCGCTTTATTACCTTTTGCTTGGCTCATCATCTCTGTTCCTGTATAATTTACGTGTCGCTCTGAGGAATCAAACTAACAACAAATCCCTCTTAATTATTTGCCTCCTCACCACAAAATCAGATCCGTAATCTAGGGAAAAGGCACATCTTACGGTACCGCATGGACATCTGGAGGTTAACTGGGCAGGATCATATTTACTCTGAACAGTGACTGCTTTTCATGGGTATCACGAGATTGATTTAGCAGCAAATCGTCTATCTTTACGACAGAAAAATATAATAGTAGCGTTAATGTTGTTGAGGATGGGTAGAACTAGAGACAGAGACAGGGTGGAGACAAACACACGGACCCCATAGTCTCACCTTCTGCCACCTGCTCCTCTGGAATCTGTCAACAAGATGACTACGTTTTGAGGAAAGTTATTCTTAGCTCATATGGTGAGCAGTGGGCTAAGTTAATATTTGGGGAATTGTAGATCAGATATAATCCAATGAGATTAAGTTGAGGGTGCGTCAATCTCTGCGCCTAAACTAGTGTCGGGGGTGTGTGGAGGAGCTTGGAAGGAAAAAGAATCGAGAAAAACTGATTCAATGGCGGAGAATCTGAGGCAAATCAACTCTATTGGTATCAAGACTTGCGGCACTGGCTTGCCACTGAAAAAGAAGGACTTCTTGCTCATAAATTCCTCGAAAATCCCCGTAAAATCTAGTGTTTTGGATGGGAAATTGCTAGGTATTCTGATTGGGCCTCACTGGCTAATTATTCCTTTGCAGCATGCTTTGTCTGTATTGTGCCAGGCAAATGAAGACCTCGGGAAGGCAGGCAAAGAAGTCGTGTTTGTGTATGTGGCGGCTGACAGGGACGAGGAGGTAATTAAAATTCTGAAAAGATATGGGCAAGAAAACCAGATTGATGGAACGTCTGACATGGAGTGCTTTGAAAGGGTACTGGGGATTTTGCCCAAGGATTGGCTTGTTGTTCCCTTTGAGCACTCAGATGTACGGGCAGAGCTCATTAGTAGCTATAGATCTGGGATTTTCAGTTTGGCCTTTGTGGGCTCGGATGGCAAGCTTCATACTAAGGATGGTTTAAAAATGCTGGAAAAGTGGGGCGTGGATGCTTATCCTTTTACAGAAGAAAGGATTCAACAACTTCTCCGTGAAGCTGTAGACTTGGCTTCCAATCAGTGCATCAAATCTCTGTTGACAACAGAAACCAGAGATTTTCTTATAACGCCACATGGAACAGAGGTAAACATTTAAATTTCGGTAGTTTGATCATTTGGGTTTCTGCATCTATATGAATATAGTCGTTTGGTTAAGTCGGTCATCTACGAGTAATCCTTTTTGGTTGCTCCCTTTGTCAATTGATATCATTTATATTCTTTCTCTGTGGTATAACATAGTTCCCTTGACAATTCCTTCTCTGTGCTATAACATAGTTCTCTTGACAATTCCTTCTCTGTGGTGTAACATAGTTCCCTTGGCAATTCCTTCTCTTGTGGTATAACATAGTTCCCTTGACAGTATAGGAGACAAGGTGCACCACTTTAATAGTGCAGAGTTGCTTCAAACATGTAGGAATGGATTGCCATTCCCCTATATCTGTGAATCCTCTTGCCTTGTGGTTGAGGTGTGGCCTGTTTTAATATGTTTATGGTTGCAAGCTACTACCAATGCCACATCTAATATAATTCCTACATTTGTGTAAAGTGGCATGTCACAATTTGAGCCCAAGTGTTTTTAGCCCACAATATCTCTGTTTTGCAAGCCGACAGGCTTACCTGAACTCAGCTGCAGGTATGCGTGTCAGCACTTTTTTATCATGTTTATGGTTGCAAGCTACTACAATTGCCACATCTAACATAATTCCTACATGTGTGTAAAGCGTTATGCTGGAGTGTTATGACACTATTCGAGCCCATGAGTGTTATGTTACGGTGTCACAACCTCTGTTTTGCAAGTCGACACTTAATTCACCTACAGATATGCCTGTAAGATTTATGACTTCTCGTCAGTTTTAGTTCGACTGAACTTCAAATTACAACTCACAAATGTGGCTTTTACGCATTTCTCCGGTCCATATGTTTTGCTTTGGTGGCAGGGAATGGCCACATAT